>FIZR01025683.1:0-13100 GCA_900060175.1 Ferrisia virgata | reverse complement strand
CAAATAATTATAATATTTCACGAAAATTAGGCTGAAAACGCATCGCAAAGCAATGATTTTTTCTTTCTTTCAATCCGATATGAAGATTATAAATCTATAAAAATATTACGAATAATATAACACTTTATCGTAGACAAATAACGATAGAAATTCAACACTAGCAATGTGATTTATAGCTTATTTAAAAGCTGGCCAGCTGATGAATAGAATATCACTTGAGGCAATTTTTACCATTTTTTTTTCTGAATAGTAAATAGGGAAAAAATCAAACTTGAATGTAGAAAAAAATATAAGAAAACGAACCTGTTTATGAATATTTAAATTCAATGGCCGTCAATTACCTGGTATTATTTTGGCTCAAAGTAAAATTATTACCGTAAAAATGTATCGATATTCATTCATACGATAACCTTCCATCACCAAAAACAACATCCATTATCGACAATCGAAATTGCTATTTTTGAAGATTCAACGAAAATTAAAACACGAATATTCACCATCAGAAAAAACAGGACAACGATTCCAAAAACAAACCAATGAGTTCGCTGATACCAGTGCAAATGATTCCGAAATCATAACACAAACAAAACGCAATCATTAGAAAAAAAAAAAAAGAAAACACCGTGTATTTCAAATTTACGAAATAATGAACGAATTCTTATATAAAAACGAACAGAACTGGAAATAATTAAAGTAAACATAAAATTACGCTAATACCACAAGAAAAAATTGAGGAAAATTGCATTTAAAAAATACGAAGAGAAAAATCCAATTATAACAAATGGATGAGAAAAATGAAAATTCATATACATCCTAACAAATAATTATTGCGCTGAAGCTCTTACACATTATCGAAAGTGAGCGTTGCCCAGAATTTTTTTCGATTCGTCTCATTTAAATAACAATGACAATATAAAATATACGAGTACAACGTTCGAAAAAAATTTTCAGCTACACTCAAATATACATACTAAAATTAATTTACTTTCATTTGTCCGTGTACATTGACCTATTACTAGTACATAAAAAGAGATTAAAAAAATCTCAACATCTCAGGTAACACAGATTTCTAATATTTACATTGAATAAAATTGTTAAGTACGTAGTATAATTTCGCGTACAAATAATTTATTGAAAAATCTTTCAACCGATAAGGTGTAATTTTTTTATCATAAAGATTTGTAGGTATCAAATTTCGATAAAAGGTGCAACTATTATTTTTAAAAAAGAAAAAATTTAGAAGAAAAAAAAAGGAGAGTTAGAAAATTTTGAAACCTTTTTCCACAATATTATAAACATCGAGGTGAAAATTTGCAGATTTTCAGTGTTACCAATAGCTGGAAAATCTTAGAAATTTACTTCTTTTGAAAAAATAATCTATAGAAAATAGGTAAACTCGTCAATGAAAAATATCAGTTTCGTATCTTTTACGCAATTAAATTAGCACCTGAATAGTATGAGTTTGAAAAAAGAGGAAGGGAAGGGGGTTTTCCTACATTAATCGAAGAATAAAAATTATTTTTAATCATAGACAGGAACTTTCCTTACAAAAATTTTTTTTATTTAATTAAAAGGCCCGAAGAAACCGAGCTAACGTTCGAGTCTTATTTCGAGAAGATTTTCAATCCGTGTCTTACCACTTGACATGTAAAATTTTCAAATACGATGAAATTTTTGTTCGTGCCAATACAAAAAAATCAAGCATATACTTAATCAAATTAACGATATGCTATTATCAACCTTCCAAAAAGTATAATCGATTGTAAAAATATATAGTGCCAGCGGTATCACGATTTCGTATAGGTACGTAAATTCAATGCTACCTTGGAACAAGAAAAAAAAATTATCCACTAAGAAAAACACACTTATCACGAAAACGAAACGTATTCGGGAACATCGTACCAGAACTTAGAGAGAAAAAAAAAAAAACACTCGAATAAAAGCAGCGTTTTACAAAAATACTAACACTACGATCGTTTTTATGTTAACATGAAAGAAAACAAAAATTAAAATTAAAAGAAAAAAAAAACAGTTAAATTTTACTGGTGGGTGTAGAAGACGAGAAAAATTTGATTTCTATGTCACGATGCCCATTTAACGAGGTCACAATTTCCGACGACACTTGTAAATTTTGATTCGTAGTATCGTAACTATCACTAAGGGCACGTACCCTGGATATAACCGGTGTAGAACTTGGTTTACTGGCCGGTTCGCTGCAGCTGCGTTTTAACGTCGTACTCCAATCTTTATTTTTGGCTAATTTGCCTGCTACGATATTTTTGTTGGCTCCTTCGGCAGGAGGCATTAAATTGGGCGAAAAACATCTTTGCCTGATATCCCACACGACGCCTTCCGGATCGCAGTATCTGCAATTACAAAATGTGGTGGTCGTTGCGGATTGCGAGCTATCCGACGACGTGTCTTTACCGAGTAGATTTTCGAATCGTAATTCGTCGTTTAGCACCAGTTGCGGACTATCTTCGGAGAATAAATTTACAAGAGATCGTGAAATGAGTAAATCGCTAACACTGCCACCGCCCTCCTGGTACAACGCTAAAGGCTTAGATTTCGGTCGGTACAACGTCAGATGAAGATTGTGTAAAATTTGCGACGAATCCGGTTGTTTTTCGGCGGTGGCAGCGTGCGAATGAATTTTATACGACACAGGCTTATCGGATTTTTCTTGTAATTTTTTCGCCGTCTGCGGTGTCGCATTGGACGGCGACGTAAATCCGGCCGTACTCGGTTTACGATCCTTTTTTCGTCTTTTACGCGGTTTTATGATGCGAGGCAAACAGTTCTCCGAATTGGCGTAATTCTCGTCTACGCCGCCGCATTCGCTTTTAGCGTGATTTTCTCCTCGACCTTCGTGTATCGGCGTCCGGAAGCCGGCACAGTAGGGCAAATTGGACGCTTCATTTTGGCCATTTTTCGACTGAAAATTACGATTTTCACGTTCCCAATTCGACGCCGCTCGGTCTTGAAATTTTCCATTAGCTTGGATCAGCGGTAGGCCTTGTTTGTTGGTCACGAAATCCGAATACGAGCACTTGGATGTTTTCGCGTTGGTCGCGGCGTAGTTTTTCAAATTATTGCCAACGTTCGAAGCGTAATAGTGACGAGGCTGTTCGACGCTATTCTGACTATCCCTACGGCCGGAACTGAACGAAATTAACGGATATCCGGACCAGCAGTTGGTTCTGGAATCGGTATTTCGACCATAGGTACCGACCACGGTGGTGGCTGCGGTGGTTGTTTTCGGCGAAAACGGATATCGTTGATTATTCACTGGCGTATGTTCGACCGGTGACGACGACGGCGGCGGCGGCCTACTCTCCGGCCCATTTTTCGAATTCACACTATTATTGTCTGTTACGAATTTCGAATATCTGGCATTCTGAAACTGTTTATAAGTCTGCGGCTGTGGCTGTGGCTGTTGCTTAGCTGCATAACCGTGTTGCTGCGATTTCACTATCAGGTTGCTTCCGATGTATCGTTCGATGTGCAATCGCTCCTCGACATCCGGTATCATCGTATATACCGCTCAAAGCGTTCGAACCTTCCTCTACAGAGGTATTTTTGAAGCACCATTTGTACGAATTTCACCACAACACAACCGAACCGAAATACAAATTCGAATCTTCGAAATCATCAATCGCGTACAAAAATTTATCACCGTTGCTCCGCAGCACACTGCGATCATTCGCGTACACTGAACAACAACCGCACCACAACAATGTTGTAATATTCATGTATCTGAATTTATAAATTTTTTTTTATGTTTTTTTTTTTTTCTTCAAAAATTCAACGATATTACCGCGTAATTTATTTATTCGAAATTTCTTTTCTTTTTTTTCTTTTTTTTTTTTTTTTGCTTACAAATAAAACGTTCGTATATGTACACACGTTCGAGAGTCAGATGGTTAAAAATGATCATACGCGTGATACGGCCGCAATCACTGAAAGTTCGAACATCGCGACACGCATACGATCGCGAGACTGCCGGTCGACGCCGGTTTTCTCTCGGGTAAGCATCGTGAAACTGGTGCAGTAGAAAATACTGCACGTACGTAAAATGTACCACCATAAAACCGATTGCACGGTACCAGTGTTGCCATCGTTTCGCGTATCATTTTCCCGGCCGCCGCGTATTCTGCATAGTACCTGCGATACCTTTACCTGTGTAAGTATTTACACACCACACACACACACACACACACACATGGGACGCGATCGGTTTTGCTTTTTTTTATTCTTCACCGCCATTCTACGTAATTATACGCTACTGCGATACAGAAGAGCCGCGTACGTATCTCTACCTATCGGATACAATACGAGTAATTTGCGGATAGCGAAACGATTATAGATCGATATCGTAGGTTTGTAGTTGTACGGACCGACTATGTAAAAATTTGCACTCCGTAATCATTGCCAGGCTAATCTGTTATTAAAGTATTGGCGAGTTAAACAGCGAAAAGCTACCTTTACATACAAATTAGCCGCATACTTCGACGATCGATATTTAGCTATCTATGCACGTACATATGTGTCCACACTGCTGCGGGCCAATTCACCTTCTAATTAAAGGGCCAAAGGATACCCACATGATGTAATTAAAAATCCTCAAAATGCTGGTTTTTATCAATGAGAATTATACGAAATGATAAGTTGCATCAAAATTATAATAATTTTCAAAAAAAAAAAAAAAATTAAAACTTGAAACGAACGACGTTATCTTACGCATTTCAATTATCTCATCTAAATCGTTCAGAAGAAATAATTATATCACCCGACTTCGCACATAGGACACACCAAACTCACACATAACTACCTCTTCTTAAAAAACTCCCAAACCAAATTGCCACTTCTGCAATACAGAAGAAATTACTGTTAAACACCTCCTGTTTCACTGCACAAACCTCAAAACAATACGATTAAAACAAAATATACCCTGATGAACCATCATCACAAATCTCCAAAATCCTCTGTCTAATAAAAGAACTCGAGTTAACAAATCAGATTTAAATCCCCTTTCCACTGGGCGTAATAGTCTTGGAAATTACACACACCCAGGATAAATAAATAAATAAATAAAAAAAAAAATCTTGTTAGCCTGATTTTCCATGTTATATTGTTCAATGAAAATCAGATTATTACGGTCTATCGACCTATGGCGGATGAAGGAGAGAGGGGGATATCAACGAAATCCGTTTTGAAATCTTAGAGAAGATCATTACGACGATTTTTGGCCATGTCAGATGTTCATTTTTATTTTAATTTTCTTTCACGAAACCAAAAATCATTTTCTCAGGTAGATACCGACCAAACTTGATCAAAGTTGTAAAATAGGCTTCGATTGTCGGCTGATTTGATATTTTGGACGAGGGTTGACCTTGGATCAAAATTCATTTAAGCCCAAATTTGAGGGAGGGATGCTGAGAGGATCAGATTTAGATCCCCTTTCCACTGGGCGTAATAGTCTTGGAAATTACACACGCCCAGTATAAATAATTAAAAATAAATAAAAAATTGAAAGAGTCGTTTCTTTGCATCTCTGTCGTATGTGCAGGTAAGAAAGACGATTATAAGAAAACATCTCCCGTTAAGAGAAGCGAAAACCGAAGAGCAAGAGCCAAAAAATCATAGAATGATTGCAATACAAGTGAATATTTCTGAGGCAATAAGTATTAGCAATATAAGTTAGAGAAGTGCATTATAAATATTAACAGAATAAGCCAATTTTAGCGATTTTTCAGGAGAGCCAAATTAAGATTTTGAATATAGTTATCTTTTTTTTTTTAGTTTTCAACACGAATTTCTTGCTTAAAAATATTTAGTTTTATTTACTATGATTTGAAGCTCTATAAGCATTATTTTGAAAAAAAATTATTGTATCATCTCACAGCATGACTTATACTATAGAGGTTTTTGACTTATATTGTTAATATTTAATGTTAACAATTCAAGTCAACATTTGAAAGTCATGTTAATAGTATAAAGTCGAGGATGTCAACGTAGAATACACTCATAGTCTCGTACTCACCTGCTATTCATAAATTCATTACTTTTCTTTCAACTAATTTATTATAATATCTATTAAAATCACTCAAAGGGTACCTATGATTAAGATGAGTGATTTGGCTTCGTTCTTAAATTTGAAAAATTATCATAAACCATAGTTAAGGTTCCGAAAACAGTTTTTGAGTGCAAGAACACCTCCCTATCCCACTTCCCTCCATTGCCTGAGTAAAATAATTCTTAAAAATTGTCACAAAGGTGTGTTTATGCCTTATCTTAGAAAATTGAAACTAACCATAATGTGTAGAGTCAAGAACAAGCTATATACTAGAATTTTTTCAAAATTTTTTACCCAGTAGGCGGAGAGAAATGAGCGAAAAAAATTAAACCAAAGGAGGTACATAGATTTTTCTTCTAATATACATGTCTTAGAGAGCACTTATTACTCTCAGAATACTGATTTTTGCATTTTGAGTGGTGAGTCGTGTTAAAAACTACAAACCATTCGAAAAAATGAAGACTTTTGACATTTTTTCCTTCAAAATCAACTTAAAATTAAATGAAACCACCATAAATGAAAAGAGTGCATCAGAAAACCCCCATATCCCTATTTTTGACTGTTTGTGTTCAGGCCTGTGTTCAGGATTGTTCCAAGGGAGGAGTTTTAGTTTCGCATCATTCTTTTAATAGACTTCACACTTGGAGCTGAATTCAAATTTTTGATGCCCAAAAATATTACAGTTTGACGTGCTCGTCAAAAATACATATGCCTGAGCGAAACAAGGGTGAAAATTTTTGGGAAAAATGATATTTTTTATACATAGGAGTTTAGTAAGTTTTAAAAACGTAATAAATTGAGATAACACATACTAGAAATGTGCTCTTGGTTACGCTACAAACTACTCGATTGAAAAAATTAACCTCAAATTTGTATTCAGTGGGTCAAATTACCTTTATCTAGTCACTTTATACAATCATTTTAAGTGAATTAAACAATTTTCATTTTTTAAGCATTTTTTTTACGAGTCATCATCTGTGGAGAGTGAACATTTAGGAAATAAACGTATGCTTACCAGGCTAACCTCTCGTAAATAATGACTTATACGCGTATGTTTATGATGATAAAACTTTGTGAACAAATATAAGTTGACTTATACTCCTACAATTAATTAAAAGTACACTTTTTAAAACGAAGTCGACTGCTATTGTCTTAGAAACGACATATGAGATGATCAAAAAATATCCAGGCCCGCATTGAAAATATATGAGGCCTAGGGCTGATATCAGCTTTGAGGACCCCTATTTTCCTTTCACCCCCTTCACAATTTTTCATTTATTTTGTAGGCACACGAAATTCAAAACACTGGTATAAAGATGAATTTATTTAAATATTTTTAAAAACAAATTGCGAAACAAATAATATGGATTTTTTCAGAAGGGTAGGAGAGGGAGGTGCTATAAAAAATGCAAATTATAATTACAAAATTGTCAACACAAATGCTGCCCCCTCCTCTTGAACACCGATTATTTTACTGGCGAAGGAAGCGAGAACGAAAATTATTGGGAAAACATATTTTTTTTTTCAGCAAAATTTAGTAAATATACACTCATTCTGGATAGTTTACGCCTCCCCCCCCCCCCGAGTGTTAACGTTTGAGTGAAATTTATCGTTAAAAACACCTTCAACTTCGCACTTTTCTACTGACTAGTTGATCGAAGTTAAAAGTAATTTTAAAGATAGAAAATGAATAATATTTATGCTGAATTATGAAATGAAACTTGAGGTATAGGAAAAAACAAGCAATAACTAACTTCTCTATATTTTCTTCACACATCGAAGCTCCGACAATAAAAAAATTGATTTAAACTAATGATGTATTCGTATTCAGCAATATCGAATTATATGAAATCCACTCCAAGAAACCGTAAATTGAATTTGTATGGATTTCCAAGGAGGCTGGTGTTTCAAAGTTTCGCCCCCCCCGAGCCCCCTACGGCAGATATCGTATAATTCTCAGCCTTGAAAATTTTACAATATTCCTCTCTCCAATCATACCAGATTTCATAGTTCTATAATTAATTCCTCGTTTTCGTAAAGTTTACCGAGTTGTCATTCTATTAATTTTTACAACGCTATTCAACGTTTTATCAAGTGCAATCCTTAATTTCTAGGTTCGTATGGATAGCAATAGGAAAAAATTATACACATTCGGAATCCTTATAAAATAAGCTGAACTTTTATAAGAAGTAACTTTTTACGTAAGATGAATACAAACTCCGTAAAAAATTGTTGAAGTAGCCCAATCAAATAGAATAAAATTGAAGGTTTCCACTTGGAAAACACCAGCGCCAAGATATTGGGTCAAAAAAAAAGTTCTTCATATTACTATTTTGCCAATGTATTGAGAGTGTTTTGGCTCAAAGATGAGTACTCTACATCAATTTGGTGGTGTATAAGTGACAAAAAAGAAACTGAAATAAGTAGAAAAAAGAACCTTTGAATCGGGTTTGCAAATCGATCTCAAAAATCTGATGGTAGTTTTGTGGTCGGCAGAGGAGGGGAGGGGGTCTAATTTCAAATTAATGATGCAAAAATTGTGATGCTCTCAGATACGAATCATTTGCACTTTTCAGACTTGCAACCCGTATCTTATGGGCAATACCTAAACGTGGCATAAACAATCTAGTCAGCCTGATTCGTTTGCACTCAACACTTGGGAAGTGAATTTTCATTTTTGCAGTCAAAGTAAAATAACTTGCCACCATCGCATTCTTCAACAATCCGAAAAATGTGAAGATTGGGGGTTATTTCTGGCTTTTTTAAAATCATTCATTCCCACTAGTTCTACTGCCTCATAAAGTGACGATGATAAAATATTGTAGTCTTCATTCGGCAACTTATTAAAAAAATTGTAGAAGAATTTTTGTGCATGTGAACCTTAAAATGATAGGCCTAGATGAAGTTTTAAATTTTATAAACTCACTCGAAGATTTATAAATATTTTAATTCCGTCAAAATTATATCAATATAGGTTATAATCTAGATTTGCGATACACCAGTAGATACTGAATAAAATCTTGAATCAAAAATTACATCACTTTTCAGGTTTAATAAATTTGAAATTGATCTGCACATGGACCCTATTTGAAGATTCTGTTCAATTTATCGTATTAACACGCGTCTAATTAATTATTTTACCGTTTTGAAACGTATGAAAAGGCGGAGAAAGCGATTATATAATATAATAATCGTTAGGGATTCATACTGGAAAACTTATGCCACTTACGAATACTGTACTAGTAACCATGTAAATTTGGTCGATTTTAATTAGATACAACTTGAAAACTCGACCTATTAATATACACACGAACATAAGGCTATTCTGAGTGCAGCAAGCAGACCAGATGTACGCGTACACATAAGTATAGATATTCGTAGCTCGTACATAGCATCGCCTGCAAAATAATTTACGATAGTAACACGTCTTCGACATTCGCAACTTTAACTAGTAGTACGAGTATAACTGGAATAATTGATCTTGGAAAAAATCTTCGACAATTGTACAAATTGCTCTGAATTAATGACAGCCGACCAGGACCATAATTTTGACCGAGATGCCGTCGCATCATGGCTATCCTGCACTAGCCGCTGATGACGCTTCGGTCATTAATCAACTATCGATAACGTCCGCGCGTAGCGTATTTTTAATTCTTTCACGCTTCGGCGAGTATCTGTGATAAACAGTGGAAGACTGTTATGCCTGAAACGATCGAACCAACTGTCCGGTAATCATTTCAACAAGTAAACCGTTCTACAACGTTTTTCAAATTATCACATCTGCCAAAAGAACCATACCGATAAAGGTGCAATATTTTATAGCGCCAAAGGTGCCAAATATTCAACAACCATGAAAAATAAAAGTCTGCACTTGGGTATATGACAATTATTACGTGGACATTGCCATATATACATTTTTTTTTTCTAAATTGATCTTCATTACAAATACTCGATGCGTTGGATGGTAATTATCAGTGCAGTAGCGTATGTAAGTATCCATCATTGGCAGATACTATGATCAATAGGATATTTGTGTAAATACAATAACACATTAATAAATACATACAGTTTGGAATCAGAAAAGTACAAGCAAACAAAAATACTCTAGAACAAATATTTAAAATTAGATTTGGACTATCGCATCTATTATGAAAATTCTGTAAATTTAAAAAGCCTACATCAAGTTTTAGTAAAAATTTTTACTCGTTACCATTGGAAAGTTACTCTGATTCTTCCCTTCGTCTGCAATTTCATACGAATTGTCTAACAAAAGACACATCTAAGACCTATACTAAATTTACATACCAAATTTCAACTTCCTAGCTCAATTTTGAGGGGAATTATGCAAGGAACAAACTTAAAATATAAGAAATCCCGCCCCAAAAAAACATTTTTCTAGACTGTACGGTGGAACAATGGGTCTGAAAAGTCGAAACTTTCAAACGGCACATCTATGGTTCCTACCAAGTCTACGTACCAAATTTAAACTTCATAGCTCAATTACGATGGGAGAAAGGTAAGGAACATTTTTTTTTCAAGGTCAAAAAAGGGAGAAACTCTCGATATCTCCCGTCCTAAATGACCTAGGAGGCTGATTTTTGGGTACGTTAAACAACTTTTGATTATCTACCGACTGGCTCAAAAAAGAACTTTTTTTGCCATTTTAGTCCCTCAGCACTCTTTCCCCTAAATTTGAGCACAGCTGAATTTTGACCAGAGATCAACCCCGCTCCAGAACATTAAATCCGTCGCCAATCTAAGCCTGTTTCGCAAATTTGATCGGTTTTGGTCGGTATCAAGCTCAGCAAATAATTTTTAGTTTCGGAAAAAAATAAATAAATAAACATCTAACATGGCCAAAAATGGTCGTAATAGTCTTTTAGGACCCGAAAACGGATTTTATTGATATTTTATCTTCATCGGTGGTAGGTTGCTAGACCGTAATAGCCCCCTTGCTCTTATGCAGTGTAACACTGCACACCATAGTAAAAATAATGGTTTGGACCTTAAAAATCGAAAGTACGCCCAAATTAAAGTACTCCTTTTTCTTCCTAGTGAATTGCGACTCATAAGGAACACAATGGACGCGATGGTGTAAAACTCTCTCAATATAAAGCGAATCTCACAAAAATTACTTCAATAGTTTTCACTCAAATGGAACCATGCTTGGGTGAAAAATTGCACAGAACTATTCAAGGAGCCTATTTAGAGATTTGTAATGAGTATTCACCTCGAAGAGATCTTCAGGGAGAGGGAAATTATATGATACGTTTTTGTAATTTCTCCTCCCCCTCACTCCAATCAACCTCTTTGGTTAGACATTCACTCGGATTACTTTAATCAGATGAAACATTCAAATCTTATACCTCAAACTATTAATTTCACCACAATGTGGCCGAAATTTTTTTTTTCAATTTTTTACCGCAGTATCCCATGTTAAACAGCCTAAGAACAAGAAGTAGTGGGGGGGGGTGTACAGCGGGAAAAATGGAGACTTGATTGGCAGAAATTAATTTCTCAGTAGATTTTTGGTGCAGAACTTTGAAATTTCGTATTCAGTAAGTTTTTAATACGTAGAATTCAAATTATTTTGGTGTTCATTTGACCTTCGCCCAAAATGGGCTTCCAGAAGGGAGGAGGGGTGATGAGCGGAAAATCAAGTTGGGTGTTGTTTTTTTTTTACTTTTTTATTATACTGGGCATAAAAAAAACGTTGAAAATGTTTTGTGAACCATTTTGTATCTGTTTTTGGTGGGGATCTTTTATAAAAGTACTCTGTGTTGACGTTGATTGGGTGGAATTAGAATAATTTGATAATGCCCTTTTACTAGACATTCCTTGTCGTAATTTAATGGACTCTTCTTGTGGTGGGATTTTTGAACTTTCTGTAATTTCGGTGACACTAATTTTTGATGTAATAGGATCTTGGTCGTTTGTGGAGTTCATGGATATTTCAGTATATTTGTTTTTATCATGTTCATTATTATTTAGATTGGACTCTTTTTCTGGTTTATTATTTTTGTAACTGAATTCACAGGCAGTGGTAGTATGGCCTATCTGGTGACAAATAAAACATTTTACCTGTGCGTCACTGTAAAAGGCTCGATATTCTTCTTTGTCGAATGTTATAACTTCGGAAGTAGGTAGTTTGTCTGCTACTTCCATCGGGATGTACATAAATCTTCTCTCAGATAGTATATTTGTTAATCCTCCTTCATTGTAAAATCTCAAGAACTTCATTGTACTGTTTGTGGGAACTCCGTGAGTGGCCATTTGTTTGATAACAGTCTCATGGGGGACATGAGGGGGGGATGTTAAAAATTATGATCTTTTTGTCATTTCTTTCCGATCTGTACCACCTAGCTTTGATAAGCTATCTATTTATCTCGATTTCACCTCCGGAGGTGATAAAGTTTTCGGCAATTTCTCGAGATTTTAAATACATTCTGACTCTATTGTTCGATATTTTAGCGCAGTGAAGGATGTTATCGCCGATTATCTCTATCATTTTACGAGCGTAAAGAAAGATTTGAGTACCTTGTACATAGGGTAGAATTACAGCTTGATTTGGTGATGGAAAAAAGTCTTTTTGGGTTGCGGAAGCGTACGATGTGGGTGTCATAGTCGGTCTGTAGTCAGTACCGAACCACTTTGAAAAAGTTTTTTAAAAGAAAGTTTGGCTCAGACCAGCTGAGACCAGGTAAATTCAAACGTCATAAACCAACTTTGTATTCACATTAGATAAAGTTGATAAGCGAAAAACATAACTAACAATGACAGATAAGTTAAGTTGCACCATACTACAATTATTCACCATAATCGAATCATAAGCACAACTTTTTCAACAAGTACACCGATAGGGTGTACTTCGAACATGTCGTTTATTGTGTTTGTACTGAAAGTATGGGTTGGGAAAAAATTGTTGATACGCGTAGAATTGGAGGTTTACATTGGGGGGGGGGGGGGGGTAAGAATACAACCGGACCATTTTTTTTTTTTTTTTTTTTTTTTTTTTTTTTTTTTT
>FIZR01025682.1:0-11229 GCA_900060175.1 Ferrisia virgata | reverse complement strand
AAAAAAAAAAAAAAAAAAAAAAAAAAAAAAAAAAAAAAAAAAAAAAAATGGAAAAAAGAAAGCTGGTGGAATACACTCCTCGTTAATTTTTTCTCCTTTTGCAATGCACAGAAATAATAGGTATGTTTTAATTAGATGGATTTTGCATTACCTGGAAGGTAAATTTGAAAAACTAGAATCCAAATGAAAATCTACTAGCGGAGTAGATTTTTGAGATGGATTTTAAATTTTCAAAAGGAAAGAAGTTTTCTCACTTTAGAAATCTACTAACATGATTGAAAAATAAGGAATTTTAAAAGTGTTCAAAATTCAGATGTTCTAGAATCCGAGTAAATGAAACATACCTTATGTATATTTGATTTTGGATTTATTATGCCAGTGGTTTGCAATTCCAAATTTTATCTTTTGGTTTTTTGTACTTCATATTTTTTTTTTATTTTTTCACTCGCGAAATCTCCTACATTGGAGAAGTTACCAATTTCTTTGCCGGAATAGCTCTATTTATGTATTTTTATCGATGCTGTATACTGCCTATGTTATTATTTTTAAGGGGATTTATAGAATTTAATTATTTTTTCGTAGCTCTTCCCTTTTGACGAGCAATTGGTGGCCATTTAAATTATACCACATGATATAATTGGAAAAATTGGAATAATTTTCGAGAACCGAGAATGAATTCGACCAGATCAGGGATTAAAGATATTAGGAATTTTCACACTGCACATTATAGCGAAATAATTTTCCATAAAATAGCATTTTTGCTGGAAAATGTTTAGATCGGTGTCAATAAACACGGCCTAAAATCAACAACTCATGAGCCTTATGGCTGGGGAGAGGAGTGAAACGTGTCCCAAAATTTGAGTTTTGTCCCACAGTTGATGAACCAAGCAACATAGGAATAAAATTATAGCAAAATTAAATTCCTGATAAAATTTCCATCAAAATAATACCAAACTTGACAAATTTTACTCAAAGTTGGAGCCCTTGGGGAGGGGGGGGGGGTTCAAAAATGACATAATTTCCATCATACCCAAAATCGTTGAAATTTAAACCAAAAATGTGAATCTCACCTAGAAGGGGGAGGGGGTGTATCACTCTCTTTCCTTCTTTATTTTTGTTTTGTAAATGGGAGTACAGAAACTCAACAAAATTAAATTCCTATGAAATTCTCCGTTTCATAAGTCAGTTATATCAAGGGCAACCGAGGTCATCGATTCCTTTACCCCCCCCCCCACTACCATAAACGAAAAAAAAATCTTTAAAAAATGTTAATTTCTAACATTTCACACAAAAATTTAAAAAAAAAAACACTAAAAATGTCATTTTACAACTCGAATTTTTTTTTTAAATCATCAAGTGTAAAAAAGAATTAAAAGAATCAAGTAACACCAAAAAATCCTTACACATTTGTCATTTTATAATTCAAAAACCGCAAAAAACAAAAAAAAATGAAAACTTGTCAATTTTCTGTATTTTACAATAAAATTGAAAGAAAAATCACTCAAAATGTCATTTTACACCTCAAAAAATCGAATAAAAATCTATAAAACTATGAAATGATCCTCAACGAGTATTGATATTTCGCATCTATCAGAAAATTAGCAAAAATGATAACTCAAAATACCATTTCACAAATCAAAAAACCTATAAAATTATATAAAAACGCTCCAAATGTTACGTATTTTACTGTATATCATTTTCGAACCCCCCTCAAGGGCCCCTCTTTGAATAAAATAAGTGAAGTTTAACAAAAGTTTTATTAGGAATTTAATTTTTTAATAATTTTATCTCTATGTACGTAGTTTGGTTCTCAGACAGTGTGTCAAAACTCAAATTTTGAGACAAGTTTCACCTCCCCCCCCACATCCTTCCTCAAATAAGCCACAAGAATTAGAGGTTGTAGGTTTTAGATGGTGCTTACCGACATCCTTCCAAACATTTTTCAGCAAAAATTCCGAAGATACCATTTTTTGCAAGCAATATTTTTTTTTCCAACCAATTCTCTTGGACCACGAGAGAGGACATTTTCACGTTTGAAAAAAGACTCGATTATTCGCTAGCAATGTCACAAAATTTTTCATTTTCTAGACTATTGAAAATTCCTAAACAGAAACTACCAAATTTCCTATTTCTCGCTGAACCATATCACATCCACAATAATGACAGAATTGAAAAAATATCGCTATTTCGAAAATTTATAGGTACCTGTACCTAAAAGCGGGGGGTGGGAGAGGAAGGATATCTTTTCTTTTTTTGAGAACGCGAGCATACGTTCTAATTGAATTTTTGACCTTATTTTTTTGTACGTATTTTTGAAATTCATTACCTTGCCAACGATCGGACCTTTTTAGCCCCATCCACCCATTGCAATTATAGGCGGGAAAACTTTGTAAAAAATTATAGCTCAACAGGCCACAGCTCCGACCGCCTTTTTACATTTTTTTTGAATTCCAAAACCGTCTAAAATCGAAAGTTGCCCAGATTCGAACGAATAATATTTGATAAGTCTATAATTTATGTATCAAATGGCTAAATTCCAAACAAAATAAATCCCTGATACTTCAAACACCTATGTCGATGTATTGCATCGTTCAAAATACTCGTGTCGGTACAGGCTCGATATTTTTACGAATGTAGAATTAGGGGTGGGGAGGGGGCCTCGTCACGAGAGGGCTTGTTTTTAAAACAAAATCACGCGTTAGAAAAGTGCAATATTAATATTTTAAGACGTACTAAGCGAGATTTTTATGAAAAGAGATTACTTTAAGAAAACGATTTTTTCGTGTTTTGTTTTTGTTTTTGTTTTTTTTTTTCTTTTTTTTTACCCATTTCTCATACGTACATACGTTTTAATTCAGCTCGACGACCGATAATAAGTTAAATTTTTCTCGTAGTAAAAAGGATTATTTTCCTTGCAGTTGGTTTTGAAAATTATTATATTTACTACGTAATATATAACTGATAATTTACTCGCGAACCTACGCATATATGTAATATGTACTATGTTTGTTAAATACACGTAGGTGCCTACCTAGACTTACGTATATGTACGTTAAATTTATATCGTATTTCGAATTTTTTAAAGCAATAACAAAGAGCAATATTTGTAGGTAAAACGGATGGTTCATAAAAAACCGTGTCCAACCTTGTCCTTTTATATTCTTACCTACTCGTAAATAATATTGTGTTCGTCTTTATTCGCCTTCAGATATTTTCGATACCTAAATAAGGGATTTAAAAAAATGGACAAGTATAAAGTGATGACGACGACCGACCGACCGACCGACCCTAGGTAAAAACGAGCTTTTCTACAAAAAAAAAACGACGTATTTCTTTTCTTTTTTATTTTTTTTTTGTAACAGGCTTAGTACGTATACGTAACAAAAGCCTTAATTCGGGTTAAAATCGAATTACGAAGAATAAAAGTTCACGTTTTGTAAGATTAATTCGAAAAATTACGCTGAGCGCGAATTGCGTTGTAGGAAATGGGGTCGTAGAGTGAAGGTGGTGTAAGGGTAGCGCGAAGGGGGATAGAATGAAAAGAAGGTTGTAATAAATTCGCGAGGCGACGCGACGTACCTCGTCCTGGCTCCGAACCGAACCAAGTTTTTACAAAAGAAAAGTGTGCGAGAGAGAGAGAGCGAGAGAGAGAGGGGGACGACCTGAACCGACGAATTAAACACGAATACGGAAAAGAGAACATTTCTTTGATACCTCCCCCTCCCTCCCCCCCTCTTTCTATGCGGAATTTTTGGTTTTTTTACTCTCTACGATGGGCATATATCCATCTTATGTATGCGCGATTCTGGTACGTGCCTTGTTCGTAGATACCTATACCTAGCTATTACGCTATTACCTATGCTGTTTTGAAATTTAGATTATTATACGAGTACGAGGGTAGCATTAACAACAACAAATGACCACTTTTGGACGACGTTTCGTTTTTCGAGACTTTCCTACGTCGCCTTACGAGGGCTTTTCTTCAACGTACTGTTTCTGCTCTATGACTAAGTATATGGTACAGTGAAGTATACGACGAGTTGAGCTTTTTTTTTTTTATTATTTATTTATTCATTCATTTATTTATTTATTTATTTATTTATTTAGTATGTATGTATTCATCCGTGAATACGAGATGGCAATTTATCATATAGTTGGACTTTTATACAAAAGCGTGTCTTGATTTTGAAAAAAAAAAAAAAAAAAAAAAAAAGAATATATATAAGAACGTAATCTATTTGTAGTATGGTCGAGAAAGAAAGCGAACGAGCAAGGCCAGGCCGCAAATGCAGAAAGAGAAATACACACAGGGTTAGTGAAAAAGCAAAACTCTACAGAAAGAGAGAGAGTGTGAGAGAGTGAGTGGGGGGGGGATGGGAATTTATGAAAACGGAAACTAATTTCATACGATATCATTTATCATAACCGTATACTGTATGTGTATAGGAGTCAGAATCTTTGTACGATCACAACGAGATACGTACGTAGTCGTAGTATACGAGAGAAAAAGCAACTTCGCTGCCCCCGCTCCGTACCCTCCACTCCACTCAAACAACACAAAACGCACGAATAGCTGAGACGAGCGAACGACCGAGCGGCAACGATTGAGGAAAAAATCAAACAAGTTGTGGACGACTACGAAAGGATGAAGGTAGCTGGTACGCTGGTGTAATGGGGGGGGGGGGTTTACGGTCATCTTTTTTTCATTACGTATCGGAAAATTTCGTACGAGAGATGTGTTTAATCGTGCGGGTCTGATGTATAATGCGCTGCCGAAGAAAAATACACGCGATTGAATTTTCATTCCAGTGTGTACGAAATTACAAATGTATACAATTCGAGCAGAGATTGAGTAAAAAATCACCGCACCGCACCGCACCACACCGTACCGTACCGTACGCCAGTCAAGTTTAGGGTGTGTCGAGTGTGTATTGTTGTATATAATATGTGTGTACGATTATGATGCCGAGACTAGGGCCATTCTTCATACCATCATCGTATTACAAATCAGTATATAGGTAGGTATCGAAATTAATGAATTTTGAAAATGTGAGACGGGTTCGATGATACGTGATTTAAACGTTTTTATCGAGTTTATTCAGTCGATGACCCAGAACTGGTATTTGGCAGAATCGCATTAAAGCGGAGCTGGGAAGCTGCAGTTCTGAGATCCACCTTGTTAGGGAGCCTTTTTGGTGTTTTGAATCAATTTTTTTTTTTTTCAACATTCCAAGTATCGGTAAGTAAAGAAAAGTGCTGCCTCCACGAAAATATAGAAAAAGGTGTAGCCGGATAAGGGGTGACTTTGGCTCCAGCCCCGATTTTCGATATAATGCTCCCAAATGATGGATCTTGGTGTGAAAAAATTCTGGAAAAAATTTTGACCCTCCCCCCTCCTCACCTTCTACCTTTTGGAGTTATGATGATTTTATTGCATTATTTTACATAATTTTTTATTTTAACAGAAGCGAGTGAAATTTTATATTCTTTGGCACAAAGTTACATCTTACAGAGGTGTATTTACGATAATTTTTCCATCAATTTTGGTGCACTCTTTCTCGTGGGTTTGGCCATTTGAAATTTTCAACTGTAAAAAAAAAAAACTAATAGCGAAGTTCGACTACTTTTTAAAAATATCTCAAAAACGTATTTTTCAACGTAGATTTACCTAAACGTATTCATTTTTGGCGAACTCGGTTACGCAAAGGTCGAAAATCTCAAAAAACCGTACAGGAATCTTTAATTTTAGCAGATTTTTCGAGTTTTGAGGGTTTTATACTGAGAATTAAAAAGACGAAATGAAGAAACTAACGTAGAATTCGTGTTTAGCGAGTCAAACTACCCTAATAAATACCATTTTCGAAATAGTTTTACTTGAAATTTCGAAATTCATTTTTTTTTGTCATAAAAAAATCGAAAAAAATCAGTAAAAAAAAGTGAGAAAAAATTGAATTTTGAGACTTTATGCCAAATTGAACAGCACTCATTTAGGTCATTACTTGACCAAAAATGGGAATGAATAGGGCTTGTACAATTAAATATATATACAATGTGAAAAATCGCGGAATTATATCTCGATCGATGCTCGACCTATACCGTTCGACGACCGATCGAACTTGTTCACCGTGTTGTTGGCGTACCTCGCCACAGTTCCGCGGTAACGAACAGAGTTATCGGACTAAACGAGCTCTCCGGGGATAACTACGTTTGTCGCGTAGCACCCCGGGCTTGTAAACGCGGCATCGGGCTAGACGGTTCTCCGTACTCTGTAGCGAACCTCACCATGCAGCGTGCAAATACTTTTCGAACGGTCGTCGATCGGGGTCCGGCGACAGCTCAATGGTACCAAATACAATACCAAATTTTCAATTTCAAGGGAAAAAAGTGATTTTTTATTTTGACATGAATTGACCTCTCGCCGAAATATAGGCATTGAAGCAGTGATGATAATTTTCGCAAACGACTAGGAAAAGAATTGTTATTCTAGCAGATTTTCACATTTTGTTGTGAGTTAGAAAATAGTATTTCAGTTGAAAAATTTATTACTCTAATTGACATTTTTATAGCCCCTGTCCTTCATTCCAGAAAAAGTTCATGTTGCGTTGTTGACTGACTCGCGATTTGTTTTGAACAATTTTCGACTAAATTCATTTCTACAGCAATGTTTTGAATTTCAAGTGCCTACAAAATGAACAAAAACCTGGAGGGGGTGTCAAGAACCCTTAAAGCTGCTATTTGCCTATCCTCCGAGCCCTAGTATATGAATTAAGAACACTTTTAACCTACCTAACTCATTGAGGCCAATTTATAAGTAAATTTTCAGACGTTTAAAATTTTTCAATTTTATTTAAAAGTTGTGACTTTTCAAGATTTTGTTAAAAATATCGAATAAATGTTAAAATCAGAAGGACGATAAAAATGGAAAATTTTGGGAAGGAGCAAAGAGGATGGTGAAATTAGGGTGTTTTTTTTTGAAAGAATTTTACATGAGTGGAGGAGGGATCCAAATTTTATTGCTCTATATTTCATCCTTTCAAAGTAAAGTAAATTGAAGTTACAGACATACCCCAACCAAACAAACGTGTAATTTAAAAAAAAAAGATAGGCCTTTCAAAAATCAAAAAGAGTATTACACGAAGTTATAGGAGGGAAAATAATTGTTTTCAATGGTTTTGATTTTTAATCTAAAGTCAATATAACTTTTATACCTAAATAAGGAAATTTTATAAAAATAAAATGAGAAAATTTTAGTTGGGCAGACCTCTCATTGTCTCATAGTCACCCGTTGGCGAAACTTTTTGGTAAAACATGTAGAAAATAATCTCAACTTGAAAAATCACTGCAAAGTGACACTTTCAAATATAAATGCTTAAATTCAATACATTTTGATTTGAAAATTTTTCAAAACGTGCCACTTCAGTTTAATTGGGGGGGGGGGGGGTCGGTATTGGATCTTGTCTCAAGGTCCATGTTTTTTTAGTATGTTCGTACAACTTCACTTCAAACGCAGTACCACCTTACTCGTCTTCGTTTCTCATACTTCTCTCCCAAAAGAAGTAAAAATTAACTGTTTAGTCATTAATTTTATTTGCAAGATGCTGATTATTGATCAAAAAATCCAAATAGGTATCACTTTAAAATCATAGACCCGATAATCAGGTAGCAGTGGCGTAAGTACAAATGGAGAGGGGGTTCGGATTTGACCCCCCCCCCTCCAATCTTTATCCTCAGAGTTATTTTTTTCACGTAAAAATTTATTTTTACACGCGAAAAAAAAAACAGTGAAATTCAGGATTTAGAGTAGAGAAATATGTCATAATATTATTTTTTTGACCTCTGACCTGAAAAATTTTGAAAAATTCTCATCCTCACTTTACTCGGGTTATATATACTCAACTTTGTGAAACAAAATTTTAGCAAACCCTCCCTCTCTCTCCAGAAGGTGACAGTAGTTGCTTTACTGTCAAGCAATGAGAGAAGCAGCCCTCTAGCTCATATATTGCCCCCCCCCTCTTGGGAAAAATTTACCAAACCCTGGTTGAAATTCAAAAAATTGCTATTTTCGATAGTGAAAAAATCTTGCGCAAAAAAACTGCATTTCTGATATCATGTCCCACTCACCATCCTCAGAAAATTAATTTTTCCATCCAAAATGCTGGGATCCAATAATCTAAATGATTTGAGAAAACACAAACGATGATGTATTTTCGACATTAATTTAGCCAACAAACAAACGACGAATGGCAAATAAAGAAGGGTGTCTGGTCGATCGAGTCGCGCGTCGTATCGCGAGACGAATTTTCATTTTCCATTATTCATATTAATTTTGAAATCGGCTCAGCGTGTAAAAGTAATGATATATAATACGAAAAAGGCCGAGGACTGAGAACGCTCAAAAAAAAAAATATACACAAATATCAACAGAGAGAGAGAGAGAGAGAGAGAGAGAGAGAAAACGAGAGGGTGTTTTTAAATGACATCAACACAATAGAAAATAAGCGACAACGCGAGTAGGTGTATAGTTAGGTGAGTATGGGAGCAAGGTGCGTATACACATTTATGCGCGTATTTGCGACAGAAAAAGGCCCTCCAACAGCTAGGACTAGCCCATTATCCAGCGTCACGCTGAGAGATTATACGAATAAAACAACCAACGACGCAGAGATGAGTTGCCTCCTGCGAGAAAGCGTGCGAATAAGAGATTAAACCGTAGAGCATGGCGGTGCGCTGGCTTAGTTGCATAGCACGAGCCATGCTTCGATGGTAGACGAAGGAGAAGTAGAAGAATAAGAAGCAGACGAAGAGCCAACAGCACTAAGCTTAATTCCCGACTAATGAATCGCAATTAAAAATATCACTCCGGTACTTACGAAGTAATTAAGCCAATGGCTATTAATGAACACGTAGTATGCGTACCTAGTCGCTCACAAAGGACCGGGCGCGGCACGCCGCAGTAAAAACCATCGCAACGAGAGTATGGTAATAAGAGGGCGGGAGGAGCGGGCCGGCGTATAAATTACACCAGAAAACAAGGGCGAAGAGGTGGAGAAAAAACGCGCAATGGCAATTAATTTTTAATAAAGGAGAGAAAAAAAAACTACACGAGCACCTTTATCGCCTGAAAAAGAAAAAAAAGGCCGAAGTGGAACCCCTGCGCCGGGGGAGGAGGAACGGATGAGGTACAACCCGTACGTTAGTCGAATACCTGGAAGATATTTCGAGAAAATTAAAAAGTTTTTTTTTTAACTCGTTTTTCGTTCGTTTTCGGGCAGGAGGGCAAAGTAGCCAGTCGAGGGGGTAATTTCGAAACACAACGCTAGATAACATTAACTGATAACGCAGACGGAGAGAGAGCTGAACGAAACGAATTTCATTTGCATATAAAACGGGCCGGCTTCGGGCCGCGCCGCTCGCCGTAATACGGCTCAGGCCTTTTAAAACGCTGATAAATGATAGCAGATTATATGGGCTTTGTTTTAATTAAAATTTCGCCAATGTAAGTTAACCTACGATTATGTTATAATTTGTCATATCGCGCGATACATCGTCGTTGGCGGCTGCTTCAAAGGCAGGTACTTGGGCGTTCATTTTTTCCAGATTTCGTACCCCCTCCTCCTCCCCTTCCGCCCTTTCGTACGTTCCTCAGGGGGTTACTTATTCTGTATATATACCGAGTTACGAAGACCTTCCCCCTCCCCCCCCCATCGAGAAAAATCGCACGATACTGCGAAGTGATGAATCTGTTGGTATAGAAAATGGAACGCAAGATGGGCTCAGGAGGGTAGAACAGACATCGTCGGTGATTTATTTCCAATTTCACGGACGCGGTTTGAGTTGGTACGCGGTGCGGCGCGCCGTTATTACGGCGAAAAAAAAAAAATTCAATTTAGGCCGAATCATCGACGACGCCCCCAAATTTTGGGCATAGCTTCGGTGCTGGTCACATGATATGTGAGGTAAACGAAAACGAGGCACGGCGGAGGCGTCACGGGGGGGGGGGTGACGAATACGACGAGACGATGAAATTGTAAAATTTATGGACGCAGCCACCGCCGTTCGAATTTAATTTCTCCCCTTTACCGTGCCCCTGTCCCCGCTTCATCACTCCATTCACATTAGATAAATTCGTCGCATAACTTATAAAACTTTGGGCTTACGCTTTTGCGTCGAGCTTCGTACTGTGCTCTGCTTTCCTCTTCGTTCCACACTATCGTGATCGTACCCGTACTACCCTCCCGTTTAATTGCCACCACAGTTTTTATCGCTCGCACACGACGACAACGATGACGAAGACGACGACTGGTAGCGCACAAGATGCGTAGATAAAGTGAGAATGTATGGTTGCTAAGTCGATAGTCGACCAGCACCTACCTACCAACTTGGCTACGTGTGTAGGTATTTTATTCCCCTTTGCTAGACGTGTATTTTTGATCGAAATACCAACAGGCAAAGAGTCGAGTGAGATACGCACGACGGATTTTTTAATTGAATTCAATTCAGAGAGAGTGAATGAGAGAGAGAGAGAGTCTCTCGGTACGTTACCCTCTCACATTCACTTCGTCTGCACTTATACATCTACCTACCTAATATACCTACCTACATACTATAATATCATTGCGAGCAAACAAGACGATGGCAACGGGTCAGACGGTAAAAAGCATATCTACGTACGAGAGTAATTTTTTTACTCTTATTTTTTCGTTTTCGATTCGTGTATTGGGTAAAATCGTTCCATTTCTTTCGCCGCCCCATTCGCATAGTTTATTTTTCGTCTCGAGCAGCAGAAATAATAAAGAATATAAAAAAAAAATCGACATTCAAATATGAAAAATTGCCTCGCAACGAGGCATCCAACTGACATACGAGCCGCATATCCAAATGAGAATACCGAGCTTTTCTCCTCTCATGTAGGGTACCTACCTAAAACCTACACCTACCCAGCATCATCATACCATAAGCAAAAAAGAAAGCAAGAAACAGACGAACGAGCGTTTGCTACGACGCAAGCAACATCGAGCGAGAGTCAGAATTGTCCGGCGGGATTTACCCATTGAAATAGCAAACACGCAGCAGTTGAAGTATCGTATTCAAGAATACGATTTGAGTCTTGTGGGACGCATTAGCTATGTACAGACCTCTATCATCGTCGCAAAGGCATTCAACAGTTCAACAGATTTTATAGCGAATGAAAAAGTAAAAAAAAAAAAAAAAAAAAAAAAAAAAAAAAAA
>FIZR01025681.1:0-47554 GCA_900060175.1 Ferrisia virgata | reverse complement strand
AAAATCCGAACCATCCTCGGTCCCAATTAGTTCGGATTATCGACTTCCTACTGTATATAAAATCATCTGTATGAACACGTACGTAAACACGAGTTAAATTAATATATAGTGTTAGCTGGATACAGGTGAATAGATTATGTACAATATGTGCTACGTATATGTAGTTGTATACCTATATCTACGATGTACAGGTACGTATTATACTCTCCATTATATGTACTATATCTACTCGTACATATACTAAAAGTATTACACAGATTTGAGAAAGCAGCGAAGAAAAGATTCTCGCACAAAAAGCAATTTTTGTCGAATGTTCGTGACGTAACATTCTGGTACACATACATCACCTTCGTTCGATTCATTTTTCATTCGCGAAATGCATCTCGAGAGTACTCGCATTTCCGCTCCGTTGGTCCATTGAAACTCGATAATTCTGCGTCGATTTTCGTTCAACATTTTTCTTACTATACGGAGCCACTTCAAACATCTGCCCTCAATTTGAACTGGACTGGTATAGGATGAAGCGAGTATGACGTTAGGTATCTAAACCTATCCAGCGTTTACGTTGCAAAAGCTTATTTTTCAAGTTTTGAAGCATTTATTAGGTTATAGAAACTACCCAAAAGATTAAAAAAACTTGTTTTGAAAAATTATATCTAAAATACGTTAAAAACCCAGATTCCATGATGGAAACTTCGATATCTTAATCCCTCCCCCTCCTCCCCTTGGAAAAATTGAAAATTGGGGTATAATAAAGATGATAGGAGACGAAGTTTAAAAAAAGAAAAGTTTTATAAATGTTCAAAAATTAACTCTTTTCAGTAATTAGAAGACCCATCAACTTTCTAACATAATTAGCAGGGGAGATATGCATGGGACAGACTCGAAAAACAAGAAAAGCCGAACAAGAAACCACTTTTTCGGGGCTGCGAGGAGGTGAAAGGGGGCTGAAAAGGTGGAACACTCAAAAGACACATCATTTCAACCTCTTAGCTCGATTTGGAGGGAAGATATGTAAGGGTTAAACTCAAAAAATAAGAAAACCCTATTGAAAAACCACTTTTTCGGGCCTGTGAGGGGGTGCAATTAGTGTAAAAAGTCAAATTGCCCTAAAAGCATATTTTCGGTCCGTATTAAGTCTACACACCAAATTTCAATTTTCTAGCTTTATTGGGAGGGGAGATAGGAGGTCAAAAAGGAGAAAAATCCCATATTTTCCCTCCTAATTGACCTAAGAGGCCGATTTCTGGATATGTTATAAAACTTATAATTTTCTATCAACTGGCACAAAAAGGAACAATTTTTTCGATTTTTGCTACTGTGCTGCGAAACTGAATTGTGACCCGAAGTAAACGGTTAGTGTAACATTTACAGCTGCTGAAGTTTATTTCCAGTCGTTCTAGAGCATTTTAAAAATCCTGGAGAAATGAATTTTTTGCTGGAGGGTGCAGAATTTATGGAAAATTTGATATTTTGAATCACGAGTTCTAGGTAAAGCAACAAACATGTTTTTTTGCATAAATATCTCAAGCCATTCAGTTTTATTAATTTTTTAAAATCCTGAAGAGAAAAAATATTTCTAGAGCCTCCAAAACGTTTGAAAAATAAAAATTGATCGATTTGTGTAGTCCATATTGAGTAGTAATCCAATTTTTTTATCATTGCTATATTTATCAGCTGTACAGTTGGTACAAATTTTCAAAAATTCGCCAAAAATCCGAAAATCAACTTCAGCAGCTGAAAATTTGCTTCTGGTGGTTTTTGCACATTTTCTTCCATCCAACTTCGTTTCGTTTAAATCGGAGCCGAAAAGTAGAGAAGGTTTCTTTGTAAAATTTATTTCAATTTTCATTTTGAATTTTTATTTTTATTTTCTATGTTATATTGTTAATGAAAATCTGCTATTACAGTCCATCGACCAACGGCGGATGAGGGAGGGGAATATCAACAAAATCCATTTTGGGGTCCTAGAAGACCATTAAGACGATTTTTAGCCGTGTCAGATATTTATTTTTAATTTTTTTTCCAAACATTAAAATTATTTACTCCGTATGATACCAGCCAAAATTGCTCCGATTCGGCCAATCGTCTTAGTTTGAAGGCAGATTAGATATATATGAGCGAGGATGAACTTGGGTCAAAATTCAGTTGTACCCCGACTTGGAGGAGAAGGTGCTGAGGGGTCAAAAACGCCAAAATTATCCCTTTTTGGGCCAATTGATAGATAATCTAAATTTGTATAACTTATTCAAAAATCAATCTCTTAAGTCAATTAGGAGGGGAGATAAAGGGGGTTTTCCCTTATTGACCTTGAAAAAGAGCTGTTCCTTCCCTATCGTCCCACCAAATTGAGCTAGGAAGTTGAAATTTGGTATGTACATGTTGTTGAGGTCCTAACGGTCCCAAAAAAGTGTCTTTTTTGATAGGTTTTCTCATTTTTTGAGTTTGTTTGTACATTCCGTGGGAGCGCTAGAGGTGCGTTTTGGGGTTCTCGACTGTTCAGCCCCTTTTCACCCCCTCACAGCCCCATATATGTGATTTTTTGGTAGATTTTTCTATTTTATATAGTTTGTTCCTCGCATAAGTTCCCTCCCAATTGGGCTAGGAAGTTGAAATCAGGTGTGTCCCGTCTGTAGGGACCCTTAATGTGCCTTTTGGGGTTTCGAATTTTTAGCCCCATTGAACCCTTTCTATTCGCAATGCTAATTAGGAAAAAAGCATCACGAACCGATACTGTTTTCCATTCTCATGATTGTAAATATGTTATAAAAATCAGATGCTTTTTTTTCAAATCCCATTGTTAGTGCCGATCCAAAATTTCCAATAGTATTGAAGATGTGTAATTTTTGCTACATTTATTCTGCTAAATTTTACCAATATTGAGTGCTTTACCTTTAGAGTTTTTAGAAGAATAAAACCCCCGATGATGTTTCCAAGTTCATGTGTCTTTGCACAAGTTGTTAGATATTCACTTACTCACGTATACATACAAATACACTTATATCAGATATAGGTCTCTGACATACACAAGCGCGCGTATAACAAGAAGATGGGCAAATGTAATGAAAATTCGACAACAAAGGTAACCATTGTTTAGCAAGTATATACACGTAATCAGCTGAAGCGTACGTAATTAGCACCAGTAATGAGCGAATGAAGACAGATACCTATTACCTACTGCACAAAAGCACGTGTGGTTGTTGCGTCGTTGTTACGATGAAATTCATCAAACTATACCCTCTATACATATATTTTCTATTTTATAGCTATAGTATACCAAGCAGCCATCAACATATCAGATATGGTATATAGCATAAAGGTGAATATTGAGATGGTGAAGAATACATATATAAGAGTGTAAGATAAATATTTTATACCTACGTCGGGTGGGTGCGTATGTATCTCTATGTACCTCATACCTCTACCTAACACCGTTATAGTAAATAATTAACTATAAATAGTATTTGCGTATGGCTTGAAACGAAGAAGGTGTGCAAAATATATAACACACGCGGATGGCTTGAAAATCAACCATATTACATCATATCTAGGTAGTGGTATTCGGAGAGCTTGCGGGAATTCACCCAATAGTATAGGTATAACGAAGATGGAGCAAGGAAGAGATGTTGTTATACAAGAGTTTCTAATAAGGTAACTTTAAGCTTATTGATGGGGGTAATTAATAGACTCGTGTAAACTAGGTACCTAGTTAGGTATGGTAGCGTGTAAAGGCGTTCATTTTATCCGCAGTGTTCTTGTATTTTCTTACTGGGATTTGTTTTCATTTCGTGCGAGTGTATACTGCACTAGGTAGGTAAGAAGATAGGTAGGTATACTCGTACGTCGTCGTTGGTATACCGAAGAGAATACCTACGTAGCCACGACGACGTTACGAGTTGTTATTTTTGATATTTGCTTCGATTCGAATGAGTATAATGAAAGCAGAAAATGCTCATTCAAGTTATGATGATTTTTTCCTCCCATAAGTGGGTATTCGAGTCAGTTAGTGCCAGATTTGTTTATCTGATTTTTTGATTTTCAACGTATACGCTGCGCTGGCTGAGTGAAGATTGCAGCGTGATCATTTTATCAAATTACTCTTTGCTTGGTACTGCAACGTGAAAAAATTCCACGTAACAAAATTTCTTATTGGTAAGTAGTACAGTAGACTCACTCTTCAGCTATGTAAAATACTAACAGAAACATTCAATTTCCTTTGTCCGTTTAAAATCTCTGGAATTACATTTTAGACCCCTTCTTTTCACCATCCGTACATCTTTGACCATGAGGTATCCCAATTTTTTTACCCAAATTGTAGCCAAATTAATGATATGGACTATAAAAATTCATGCGAAGGTGTAAAAAAATTAAACTCGTCATTTTTTTGCGTTTTCCATCGACCGTCTTAGCGAATTTACGGACGACTATCGGACCGAATTAATCAAATATAGCAACTTAAACAGCATAAAATGCACTATAAGATTCTGTGTGTATTTCAACTCGGAAAATTTTCACATCAATGCTGAGAGAAAGCTCGAGAAAGTTCAAATTTTCGAAAGTAAGGCGATGGTTTCACATGTTGTGACTTTCTGGTGAAACTGAGCATCCTACAAAGGCTCACGAAAAAGTCTCGCCAAAGCCTTTTGTAGGGTGAGAGTGTCCCCCTCCCTCGCAGATCCACCGGTTCATGTTTTTTTTTTACTCGAAGAGGACATCTTTGGAAACATTTTAAGCCATATTAACCAAAAATCAAATTTGGTCGAACTTACAAAATGGCGGCCAATTTTGATTGACAGGTATGCTAAAATTTCACATTTATGCCAATAACTCGAAATCTACTAAACTTACAAAAAAAATTATAAGATATGAAATGTCTTTTGTTATATTTAAAATATTTTTTATCTGGTAAATTTTATCGTAAGTCCCGTAGTTTTCAATTTATACTCCAAAATGTAAAATTCCAGCAAACCTGTCAATCAAAATTACCGCCATTTTGTACGTTCGACTAACTTTGACTTCGTGTAACATGGCTTAAAATGTTCCCTAGGATGCCCCCCCCCCTTAAGAAAAAAACATGTTACCTTTGGTTGGCAACGGAAGAAGCTAGTTTTTTCCAGTCATAGTGGAACCAGTTGCGTAAAAACTGGTACCTCGCCGTAACTTTTCACGCGATAATCTTGCGAACGTGACTATTTCCCGCATACAACAAGCGTTCAAAAATGTTCTAAATTTTAAGGAGAACATTTTTTATCCTATGATTTTATTTTGTAAGTCTGGTAGTTCTCGAGTTATTAGGCTGAAAGTGAAATTTCAGCTTACCTATCAGTTAAAAATGAACGCCATTTTGAAAATTATGTCAACTTTAACTTTCGTAAACAGGGCTCAAAATGCTCCCCGAGATGTGTGCTTTCATATGAACCATGTTACCTTTGGTTGACAAGGAAAGGGGGGGGGGTGATTTTTCACTCATATGCCGGACTAGATAATGTACAACCAATTAGGTAAAAATCGATACCATGTCCAACTTAACGCGCGATTATCTCATTACACGCGCGATATGTCATCAAAAATGCTCTAAATTGTACGGAGAACATTTTTTGTTCAAGTCATTTTTTTTTGTAAATGTTTTTCGAATTATAAGCATAAATATGAAATTTCAGGTCACCTGTCAATCGGCCGCCATCTTGATAATTCGGTTAACATTGATTTTGGGTAAATCGGCTTGAAATGTTCCATAGGATGTCTCCTATAGGAAAAAACATGTCCTGAAAGATCGGAGGGGGAAGTACCCTTCCCCCTCCATGTGGTTCATTTACCCATTACCCTGATTTTCTGTCATATTGTCATTGAAAACCAGGCTATTATAGACTATCGATCTACGGCAAATGGAGGGGCGAGTATCAAAAAAATTCGTTTTGCAGTCTTAGAAGACCATTGAAAGCATTTTTGACCCTATCAGATTAGTATTTATTCCTTTTTATTTTTTTTTATTTTCCGCCTTAAAAACCAAAAATTATTTGGTCAAGTCAATACTGACTAAAATTGGTTAAATTTGGGTAGTAGGGTTAAAGTGATTTAGGATTTGATATTTTTGAAAGAAAATGACTTTGAGTCAAAATTGAGTTGTGTCCAAATTTTGGGGAGGGGGTGCCAATTGGCTAAAATGGACAAAATTGTTCGTTTTCAGAGCATCAAAAGTCATATAACACATCTAAAAATCAGCGCCCCTGGTCAATTAGTAAGGAAGGGATGGGAGGTTTTCTTCTTTTTAACTTTAAAAAGAGGTTATCCCACGTATCTCCCCCCCCCCCCCCCCCCCCATTGAAACATGAGGTGGAAATTAGGTATGCAGATTTAGTAGAAGTTCTAGATATGCCTTATGAGAGTTTCTTTTTTTCAGCCCCATTGCACACCTCCCTCCCTCCACAGCCACGAAAAGGTGTTTTTTGAACGGGTTTTCTCATTTCTTGAGACCCCTCCGAATCGAGCTGAAAGGTTTAAAATTGGCATGTAGTCTATATCTGCCTGAGGGGGGGGGTGTTCGACATTTCAGTCTTATTGCACCACCTAGTACGTAAAGTACACCCTATCCTGTATGTAATGTGTTTTGTCTTCAGATTCGTTTCATGTACCTATTACGTAGATAAGCATAGATAAATACATAGTTAGGTACCCTCTACCCACCCACTCAATTCTTTTTTTAGACAAAAATACGAATAATATGATAATATCCTTGCGAAATGAAATGCCCAAAGTACATAGTAAAGTTTTCTCGTTGCCTTTTTTTCTTTTTGGTTGTTTGTTGTTTTTTCAATCGTGGTGTAAGTTCGGTCTGCTTACCAACAACTACTCGTGACTGTTCGTATATATTTTTTTCTTTCTCTCTGTCATTCTCTCTTTTTCTCATTTCACTTGTTCGTAACCTCGCGAAAACGAAAATATTCCGCACACGAAAATGCCGCTAATATTTACTGCCAGGGCTCTCGGCTAAATACTAAATAAACACGATTTACTTCCAGGTCGTTAATTTTTGCTGCACTTTTTATTTCAGTTAGTTCGACGGAATACAAATACATCGCACGTATACGAAGTTTAGGTAAAGAGTACCTAGTGCCTAACGGTCTGCACTTACCGCGTTTGTAGGGATGAGAGTGGAAGGGAGTATTGTCGAGGATAAAAGATCAAATATTTTTTTGTGTATTCCTTTGTAATAGTGTGTAGATTTGTGAAAAATTGGTAAGGGTATGTAAACGTGTATAGTACGTGTTTTGAGGTTAGAATTAATTATTTAAATTTATTTATGACGAATAGGCCTATTTACAAAAAGTAGATTTTTTCATGGTAAGCGTGGACACAGATACTAAAAAAACCGGTAATATTTATACCGCTGGCAAGTCAAAAATATGATCGAATGCCTAGATGGCTGTTTTAATTATAAAGTGTACTTTATTTTAATTTTTTAGTACGCCTGATTACTGATTTTTATCCAAGTTTTAAATTTCATCATTAAACGCAATCTTCACACTTTACAAAAACGTTTTTGGGGTAGATTTTTTTTAACCACCGAAGAAATTGTTTTAGAAATAAATGATTATTGGTGGTAAGCTTTCATTTTTGAAAAACTATAAAGAAAAGTTTTTTTTTCTGAGAAATACCCTCTTGAAATGGACGCAGGATCTCAATTTTAGATGAATAAGCACAATCTTTTAATTTCACTTGCTCTGGCATGAAAAAAAAGAGTTTTCGAAAAAAATTTAATCGAGAAGGGCATATTTTATCTATTTTTGACACTCAAACGAATTTTTTTTCTTCCTTTTGAACCATTTATGCTGCATTTTTGTGTGCGAGGATGCCTTTTGAGAATCGCAGAAAAGTATAAAAAAGCTAATAACCAACCGTGTCCAGTTCACTAAGAATTTACGGAAAAAAATTTTATTGGTATGAATTTTTTTTGAAAAAACACAAAAAAAAACTGACTTTTGATACTTCAGAAAAATCGTCTCGAAAGGAAGGAGATGGATTGGTCTAGATCATAAAAAAATCGTTGAAAATCATTGAAAATTATATAAAATTTTAATAAAAATGAGTAAAAAGTACAAACAATCAATCAAAAATCGCGAAAAAATGTTGAGAAATGTGAAAAAAATTGTTTAAAATCATTGTAAAGTAAGTAAGTAAAAATTCAATAAAAATGGGTAAACAGCTAGAAAATTTGTCAGAAATCATGAAATAATTTTGAAAAAGAAATGTTGAAAATCGTGGAAATTTGGTAATAAATCAACTGAATTAGGTAAAAAAATTAAGGAACTTGATCGAAAAATACGAAAAAATCTTAAGAAATGCGCGAAAATTATGTAAAATTTGATAAAAATGGATAAAAAATGCAAAAAATTGATCAAAAATCGCAAAAAAATGTAAGAAAACATAAAATTGAACCAAAAATGTGAAACTCCTTATAAATCATTGAAAGCTGAGTAAAAATTTGATAAAAATTGGTAAACAGTCAGAAAATTGATCAAAAATACTGAAATAATTTTGAAAAATGGGTGAAAATTCTTCAGAACAATGAAAAAACCGTTAAAAACCATCGAAAATTGGGTAAAAATTTTACAAAAATAGGTGGAAATTTGCCCTACAATATGAAAAATATTGATAAAATTCGTCGAAATTAGGTAAAAAATTAACTAAACTAGGTAAAAAATGAAGAAAATTGGAGTTAATAATGAAAAAATCATTGAAAATCATCGAAAAATTTGTGAAAGGTTGAAAAAAGTAGGTTAAAAGTGCAAAAAATTGGTCAGAAATCATGAAAAAGTGTTGAGAAATGTAAAAAAAAACCACTAAAAATATTGAAAAAATATTGTAAAGTAGATAGAAATTGATCAAAATAATGAAAAAAAAATCACTAAAAACATCGAAAATTGGGTAAAACCTTGACGAAAATAGTTGAAATTTGCTTCCAAAACATGAAAAAATATCGTAAAAAATCGTCGAAATTTATGTAAAAAAATCAATCAAAATGGTGAACAAATGTGAAGAAAATTGATCGAAAATCGCAAAAAAATTTGTTAAAAGTCATCAAAAATTTTGTAAAAATTTCATAAAATAGGTTAAAAGTGCTAAAATTGAATGAAATTTTGAAAAATCGGGTAAAAATTGGCCTACGTAATGAATAAAATTATCGAAAATTAGGTAACAATTAAATGAAATGGGTATACAGCGCGGAAAATTGATGACCAAAATAATGAAAAAAATCGTTAAAAATTGGGTAAAAATTTTATAAAAGTGGTCAAAAAGGGAAGAAAATTATAAAAACATGAAAATCAATAGATAAGGTAAATTTTATTATTCCTTAAACTTTCGTAATTGCGGTTACTCCATTTCTGCTTTTGAACCAAACTCATCTACAATTATTAATCACTCATGAGCAAAGATAGTTTAAAATAAAATAGCATTTTAAAAAAAATGTGAAAAATGGGATGATTATGGAAACTTTCCTCCGTGGTTTTAATTATGTACGAGTAAAAATTTCATTTTCGATAAGAATTTTCAAAATAATTTTTTTTTGGATATTTTGTTTATTAAAAATTTTTTTTGAATTTTGAGTTGGTTTGGTATTTCGAAAAAATTGATTTGAAGAGCTGAAATTTTGTTTTGAAGTTATCTCGCAGCTATTATTACAGTACCTACCCATAGTAGATATTTATTTTTCAAAACTTCTAAAAATATTTCCAAATACTACATTCTTCGTCGTCATTCTTCTACGAAAAAAATTCCTCAAATAATTCAGACAAATTTTCTCGTCATTTTACTGTAAAATAAAAGTTACACCATTCTCATACTCTTTCCAACACTTGATAAATTTATTACAATTTTCTCTTTTTTTTTTTCGCCATTGCCAAACGCTCGCAAGTATATTCCCCGAAGACATCGAGAAGAAATCCAATTCCATTTTTAATAACGTCTTGCTTTTCATGACATCGTTAAAAATATTTTCGTAAACATAAACCACGTCGATAATGAAGTGTCGCGAGGGATACGTCCCGTCCACTGCTGGAGTTATTCGGCGAGTGAATGAGTAAGAAAGAGTTGGTAGAAAGTGCGCACAGGCGAGGAGATGAGAGTACCTTGAAAAGGAAAATGTATAAAATAGTATCACGTGTGCTGAAATACGCGTATTATTAGTGGAGCGAAAAAAAAAAAGAAAATACGCCAAGTTATATAATCGGCAATAAATTATTAAACCTTTCGAGAAAATTTGCGCCGATTCGCGTTACGTTACTTCAAACAATGGCAGGGGGCTAGGGTAAAAAATACAACATCGGGGTATTTCGCTTAATAATTGCTCCTTTATGGTATAAATTAGGTGGTAAAATACAGTACGCGATGTTGAATTTCAAATTTATATTCGTACCTACGGCTTCTACGTAGGCATAGCCCATCTACTCCCGTAGAAGGCCCAAGTAACTAACCTTGTGCCTCATGTCATCGTAATTCGAGTCCCATGTGTAACGTATGCATACTCAAGCTCACAAGTGGGTAAAAGGGTATGGAGCAGCATTTTACGAAAATTTGCGAGTTTTCTTCGCTCGCGACGATGCGATACGATGTAATTGTACACTGTATACACTTATACTCTTCGTTTGGTACCAGCAAGCAGCGAGAAAGAATGCAAAGGTTATATAAGTTAATAAAATTGTTTAATCAATTGTTGGAGAATTAATTTTCCTTGTTTAATTAAAAAACTTTCACACGATGTTTTAACGATAAGAACCAACGTAGGTACTCTACACGCGCGATACGAATTAAGAAAAACAATTAGAGCAAAATTTCTCCTTCCAAACACGTAGCTAGGTTAGGTATATAAAGTACCCTACGTACAATGTTGGGGGGCGAGCTATGTATTTGTAGTATAGAAAGAGGTATCTATCTATCTGCTACCTGTGCCTATCCATACAATACAACAATATTACGTCGGTTTGTTTTTTTTTCTCCTCCCTTCTTCGCCACATTACCTCCTTTGGCCACAAATGCTGGGAGGCCGAGTAGAGGGGTTATGTTTAGTCGAGAAACGTCAATACTGCGTAATTAACGCTTCCTAGCTAATTGACTTTTGAAGCTGGCGATGATTTGGTAATAATGTTCGTTTGTTTTAGCTCGCGTGTGCGTTATCATCATCATCATGATACGTACGTAGACGTAATGATATATATCGTGTGTGTGTGTGTGTGTGTGTATGTGTACTGTACTAATACATATATGTGAGCGAGGAAATGTTGGAATTGAATTTTTGAAATCAGACGAAATTGCCTTTCGTGTAATGTAGGTATATAGCATGTGAAGCCACAACTAAACACAACGCGAACGAGAGATTCATTTGCGAATAGAATAGAATTAAATTCCTATTGTGTATACGTAATATGGTTGGCTGGCTGGTTGGTGCGGATTTGCATAAGTCGATCTTGTGAAAGCCAAAGGGTTGCAGATGAACGAGGTAATACTATATGGTGATGGGTGGTATTTTATGACATCGTTGCTCCAGAGTACGTGTACCAGCGAATTTAAAGTACATTTGTGTACGGTACGGTTGGGTATAGAGCGTGGTATGGTGTATGATGTGTGGCACATGTGTATGCTGTGTGCCCTGTGCCTTGCCCTCTGTACCGAGTACAATATATTCGTATACTAGCTGCAAAGCATAGCGTATGGTTTTACAGAAATTTGTAAGCTTCATCAATGAAAACATAAGTAAGAAGATGAGATACGAATACGACACGACAGACGTTTTAATTTAAATGTCGAATTCGTCGAGTAGCTGTATCTGTACTTACGTCATGGTATAAATACGAAGATTACTCTACTGTATGGTGATATGTATTGGTGTGAATTACATGGTGTGAAGTAGATGCTATACCTATACCTGTACCTATACTGCTATACGCGTAAAGGCATCCTTTGTTCGACTATTTATCAGATGAAGAATAAGAGAGGTATACAAATGACAGCTCCAGTTTGAATGTTTTATAAGCGATGTAATTTCAACTAATTGATAGGTATCTCTATGTAGAGCTACCTGTGTAGCTTCGTAGTACATCCATCCTTTTCCCATCCCACCTTCCAGCCTAGTATTCGAATGATGCCTATATTACTTAGATTAAATGGCTTTCAGCTTCGCTTTTCCTTACCTTCTCGAAAATCGAAATACTTGATAATCAAAAATAGATTCAGGTAAACTTTTAAAAATGCTATGGCAGGATGAGAAGCTCAAATCTGCCCCCAAAAGCTTTTTAAAACATTCGGAGAAAAAATGTTGACCAAAATTTACAACCCCATCGCGCCTATTTTCGGAGATGATGAAAAAAAAAAAGTATTTTTCAAAAAACATTTTTTTTTCTCACCGTATAATGAAGGTAAAAAATTGAAATTTTCTTGATGAGTTTTTACATCAGTAGAAGGTATAAATAGAAATTTTTTCATTTTTTTCCAATGATTCTTCGTGCAGTTACATTCGTTTCAAATGTTTAAACAATGAAATCAGACTGAAAAATCATTGCTTTTTCGGTCTGATTTTCGTGACATATTACAACCCATGCTTTTCTCCTAATCAGCATTGCGGGTAGAAAGGGGGGTTTAATGTGGGCTAAAAAGTCGAACCTCTAAAAGGCACATCAAGGGTCCCTACGGGCGCGACATATCTATATTCAAATTCCTAGCCCAATTTGGAAAGGAGTTATGCGAGAAATAAACTCAAAAAATAAGAAAAAACGACCAATAAACCACTTTTTTGCGGTTGTGAGGGGGTGCAATAGGGCTGAAAAGTCGAAACCCCCAAAAGACACATCTAAGACCTTCACTAAATGTACATACCTAATTTCAAGTTCCTAGCTCAATTTGGAGGGGAGATGGGGAGGAACAGCGCTTTTTCAAGTGCAAAGAGGAGGAAAACCCCCATATCACCCCTCCTAATTGATTCAATAGCTTGATCTTTGAATATGTTATACAATGTTTGGTTCTCTACCAACTGGCTTAAAAAGATGCAATTTTTGCGTTCTTAACCCCTGAGCACTTCCTCCCCCAAAATGGGGCATAACTGAATTTTGACCCAAGTTCAACCCCACTCATATATATCTAATCCGCCGCCAAACTGAGTCGATTGACCGAATTCGAGCAATTTTGGTGGGTATCAAGCAGAGTAAATATTTTTAATTCTCGGAGGAGGGGAGGGGGGTAGAAATAAAAAAATATCTGACATGGCTAAAAAACGTCTTAATGGTCGTCTAGGACCCCTAAACGAATTTTTTTGATATCTCCCCATCCTCCTTCGCTGCTGATCGATAAATTGTAATAGTCTGGTTTTCATTGGATATATGACGTAGTAAATAAGGCTAAAAACTGAAATAATATCAGTCGTGAAATTTTTTTAGAAAATATGTTTTTCATGTTGGAATATGCTATAAAAATTTCAAAATTCTAGGAGTGGTGCAAGATGATGAAAAAAATTGAAGACTGTTCGACTATCGTACGATAAGTGCTGAATGGCTTAGTAGCGTACCCAAAATTTTGCTCCACGACAACGTGTGGAAAAACCTGCGCAGGTCACGAGGTGAAAACTGATTTTTTGTGCATCGACTTTTTGGAAAGTTTTTCCTATAAAATTTATCATATTGTTAAAAAAATGCAAAATTGCCCATTTTTGGAAGAAAAAAATTAGCGCTCTGCGATGTTTTTATTTCTTGTTCTGTGGTACGGGTACCGGTAGATATTGGAATGAATAGCTGAAACCTCATAAAGGCGCATCCAAGACCCCTATTACGTGTACATACCAAATTTCAACTTCCTAGCTAAATTTGCAGGAGAGTTATGCGAGGAACAAACTCAAAACATAAGAAAATCCCCTCAAAAAACCACTTTTCGGGGCTGTAAGGTGAAGTGCAATTAAGCTGGAAAGTTGAAAACCTCCTAAAGGTAAATCTACGATCTTTACCAAACTACATGTCAAATCTAAACGTCGTAGCTCACTATGGAGGGGAGATATGTGAGAGACAAACTCAAAAAATGAGAAAAATCGTGCAAAAAACCACTTTTTTGAAGCTGTGGGGGGGGGGGGGGTTCAATAGCGATGAAGAGTGGCAACCCCGTTAAAGACATATCTAGGTCTTCTACTAAATCTGCATACCCACTTTCAACCACCAAACTCATTCTGGGCAGTGGGGAGGGTATGCATGGAGCAGTCTTTTTGAAGGTCAAAAACTTGAAAATCTCCCATATCTCCTGTCCTAATTAACTTAGGCTTTGATTTTTGGATATACTGTGCAACTTTTGATTCTCCATCGATTGGCTTAAAAATGAACAATTTTTTTCTATTTTAGCTTTTTAGCATCCCCTCCTCGAAATTTTTCTTCTTGAAATTTCAAAAATTACAATTTAATCAGAAATTAATAAAACCGCTGACTAAATAAGAGATCCGACTCCAAACTTGTATTTAGCAGGTCAAATTTTCTCGTTTAGGATACGTTCTACGACATTACAGAGTAAATTTACTATTTTCAAAAGCCACATTTTCGGGCTTTGAGGGGGTACAATGGAGCTGGAAATTTGAAACTCCCAAAACGCAAATCTAGGTCCTGCGTTTGAGCTATTCGCTCCAATATCGACCTACCTACATCCTCCCTCCCCCCACCCTCGCCGCTGATTGAGAAAAATTATCGCAGAACGCACAAAGCCTCTGACATTAATTCGTAATACTCCCACAATAAAATCAAAGATAATTTTATCTTTGTTTAAATTCCGGATTAAAATGAAAAAACCATACGCCACCTGTTAGATTATACTAAAAGTTAATGTACTTGAATCGAAATATGGAATTTATATCGTTTTTCGAATTAATTTCAAGTAAGTATAAACTGCATGTACCCTACACTTGCCAAATCAGACGATACGTCCTTGGAACCATATTTAAAACAAATAAAAATGATTCTTTAAGAAAAATTTCAAGCACGCAAATATAACTCGATCCCATCAAGTGGTCGAATTGTAGAAAAATTTACTCATCTCGAATGAACCGATAACTACCCTTCGTTCTCGGTTTAAAGTATTGATTTCTTAACACAGATAAGACTGTTCAAATATTCTACGTTAGTCTTGGTCGCTTCTCGTTGAAACGGTCGAAACACAACCGCTGAGTAATTATTGTCCCATACATAACGTGGTTTGAAAATCTTACCGAGTAGAACAAATTGACCCAACGAAGACGAGGACGACGCTACGCGACGCGACGAGAAGAATAAAATACGAAGATAAATTTATTTGGCGTCTATTAACAAGCTAGTAGAAATTCGTTGGTTGGTACCAAGCTTTAAATTACGAACACCCGGTAAAAGGAGTAGATTACGGTAGTATTTACCAATAAACGAGCACCGTTATGCTACCTTTAAATTACCCTGTGTGCGAAAGCAGTTCACCTCCTCTGTAAGGTAAATAGGTATACACGCTAATTAAATATCGTTTAACTTGTTATCTTCCAACAACAGATGTACTTTGTTCCCATCTTTTAAAACTTTCATCGAGTATATTTCGTTAACGTTGCTTACGCTTAGCAGAGAATTTCGTACCAGTATCAACAGTATATCGTCGCACGTCGCCTTGGTCCAGTGTCGGCGTGGAGGTGGACTACCCTTTCATATATTTTCTATGTTTGTGTACCAACGACGTCTGAGGTAATTTCACTCTTCGTAAATAGAGTAATTTTTTTACTCGCCAGTGTGAGAGAAAAAAAAATCCATTCACCTCGGCATCTTCTAACCAGATATGGATACTTGGAAAGGTACATAGTAGGAAAAAAAATTTTTCGAAACATTAACACGCTAATATACTCGCGTAGAAGCGATAAGAATGGTAATTTTCTATCGTCGTCGGTCGTGAACTTCGTGTCGCGTCGAGGTATTTTTTTTTTCTTTTTCTTTCTTTTTTCTCTTCATACACACGCTTCCACCTTGTACAGAGATAATGTGAAATTCATGGAATGAAATTCAATCGCGCGTCGTTGTTGGCACACGATGAAAAGATACGTATACCTTCAGAAATTCAAAATCGTTAAATCACGATGACTTTATAATACAGTATAGGTTCTTCTTCGCCTCGTCCAGCCATTCTACCTCTCTGTTGCTCTCGTCTGTGCACCAATTCTCGTCGTGGTACCGGTGTATTGGTTGTTCGCCGCGCCGATGTCGGTATAAATTTGTTAACACGGTATAAATTTCTATTTTTTCGCTCCAACAAATACTTTTATCGGGTAAAAAATCTAAACGGAATTCGAAAAATATAAAGAGACTGTGCCATCCATAGCAGTCGATTCTTTCGGTATTTTTCAAAGAATTTATTCGTACACCTTTTCAAAGGTATCTTACTATCGGCACGTAAAATGAAATACGAAAATAGTACAAATTATCCTGTCAAATTGTTTTCATGTTGAAAAAATGATAAGTTAGGGAAGAAAGACACCACAAATTAATACGTTAGTGGTGATAAAGTGTTACTTAAACACATTTACTCAATAGTTTAATAAGTCGCACTAGAAGATAATTTTGCAATGAATAACCTATAACTTTTGTTTTGCTTTTTTCTAGGTGAGTACGAATTTTTGCAATGTACATCCCAGCATGTCTACGTAGAACGTGAAAATGAGTAAGTTATTCAATAACTTTTTGAAAAATTTGATAATGTACATAAATTCAGTTGGTTTGATTTCATTGATCACCCCACTGTTCATTGTGGAGAGGGAGGGTGGTCCTCCAAGAATACAAAAACAGCAAAATTTCTTATGTTTTTGCATGCTGCCACTACCTCGCAAAGTATCTTCATTATTGGATATAGGTACAAAGGCGTAGCTTCTTAAAATTGTTTTCTTAGAGAATTTTCTGATTCTGCACTCTTCTAATAAATCTGCGTATCAAGTTACAACTTCCCTCCCCAATTTAAAGAGGATATATGCATGGAACAAACTCAAAAATTGGCAGGAATCGCCCAAAAAACTACTTTTTCTGGGTTGTGAAGAAGTGCAATGAAGCTGAAAATTGGAACTTCCAAAGAACACGTCTACACCCTTTACTAAGTCTACATACCTGATTTCAACTTCCTATCTCAATTTGAACAGGAGATATGTGCGAAGTGAGCTCGAAAAATAAGGAAACCCAACCAAAAAACTACTTTTTTCAGGCTCGGGGAGGGGGGGTGGTAGCAGGGGCTGAAAAATTGGAAATCTCCAGAAAGCACATTTAGCGCCCTTATTAAATAGACTTGCCTAATTACAACCCTCTAGCTCAATTTGAAAGAGAAAGATGCATGGAACAGATATTTTCCAGGGTCATAAGGGGAGTGAGGGACCACCCCCTTTCATATCGCCTCTCTTAATTGATATAGGAAGATGATTTTGGTGTGTTATACATCTTCTGATTCTCTATCGATTGGTTTAAGAATAACAATTTTTTAAATTTTGGCTCTTCAGTACATCCTTCCTGAAATTTAGTCGAAACTGAATTTTGACTCAAAGTTATCCCCACCCCCATCACATGTATATGAAATTAGTCAACGGATTAAATCTACTGCTTAAATTTCATCAATTTTTGTCTGTATTTAGCCAGATAGATGGTTTTTAGTTCTGAGGTGGGTAGGAAGGGTGATAAGAAAAATAATGAAAAGAATAAATTTATGTCATGGTCAAAAATATCTCAATAGTTTTCTAGTACTATTGAAAGGATTTTATTTACACTCTCCCCAAGGTGGTTTTTCATTGATAATATATGTAACATGGAAAACCAGACTAAAAAATTTTCAACTGTCATTGTTCTCATTAATTACTATTAATTGCAGAAAATTTTCGAGTATTTGAATTTACAAGTATTTTTTGAATAATTACCAAACATTCTCAGTAATTATCGTAATTTCCCTGGCAATTTACGTAAATTACTAGTAATTACTGGTATTTTTCAAGTTAATATCAAAAATTCTCAGTATTTATCGTGATTTCCATGATAATTATCGTAAATTACCAGTAATTACAGTTATTTCTGTAGTAAATACCAAAGATTCTCTGTAATTATCGTAATTTCCAACGTAATTTTCGTAAATTACCAGGAATCACGGGTATTTCTCAGGTAAACATCAAAAGTTCTCGGTAATAATCGTAATTTTCATCGTAAATTTTCGTAAACTACCAGTAATTGCAAATATTTCTCGAATAATGCCAAAAATTTTCAATAATCATCGTAATTTCCCGGGTAATTTTCATAAATTACCAGTAATTACAGGTATTTCTCGAGAAGATACAAAAATTCTCAGTAATTACCGTAATTCTCGTAAAATAGCAGTAATTGATGGAACTTCACGAGGACTTGAGTACCAATGAAAACGTCAGGTACTCGAATGCAGTTGCTGTGGTTTCATTCATTCAGATTCCCATTTTTTCACCTCTTTGAGTAACGTGTTACGTGTTCATCTTGAAGTGTTCTTTCTCAAGTAACATTTCTCTTCATTGAAGATTTTCCACAGACGGAAGATTCATAGAAAATTTTATTAGTTGAACCAAAAACATCGTAATTTCATAAAACTTTTGTTTTTAAAATCACGAATGTTTGATTAGCATTGAACAAAGGGAATTGATATTGGTAGAGTTGGCTCTAAAATGGGGGAGAGGGAGGGTTGAACCCACTATTTTCACTTCTAAAAAAAAGTCTCGTTCTGTTACTATTTGATTAAGTATGGCCTTAGTGAAGCGAGAGAAACGATTTTACAAAATACCAAGAGTGAAAGATCCAAAAATGTGCGTTCGAGGGAAAATAGCATCTTACTATTTTTAGTTATACCAATTACCACTTACTTATTGAATTTTTACAATAGCATATTAGCCTAGTTCAAAATTTGAGGGGGACTTGAGCTCTGCAGTGCATCTTTTTATCTCCATCTATAAAAATACATTATTTTCCATTTGCTTATAACGAATTTTTGGAGTTTAAAAGCTTTACACCTGTAAGTTACGAGTTGGAGAAATTTTTCTCAGGAATCTCAATAATTTCGAGTGATATATGCGTAATTTTTTATTCATCTTTCAAAAAAATGATGATAGCCATTCTCATTCCGTAAGACCACTTCTGACAAATTTCTCTTCAACGAAGGGATTTTCCACCCTACGAGTACTTTGAACTTAATCTAAAACAGTTGATTCATGTGCTAGGCTCGATCATCTGCGTGGAACCAACCCCATCATATCCAACATTATTAAAATGCCATCACATAATTATAAGCACATCAATATCGTTTTCATCAAAGCTATGTGCAGAATTTAATCTTACTTCCTAGTTCCTATGTTGGTACAAATTTCATCGATTTGTCGTTGGTAGGTAAAAACGTGTAGACTACAGAGTGTATATCTGCATATTTAAATCCCTCTCTACGGCGGCATCCTTCGCCACGATATTTTTCCACTCTACATATTTTAGAGAAGTAGTCAACGATGACAACGTATCCATATAATATTATAACTAATTTCGTATTCTTATCCATAATTTCGTATTATCTCGACACCGGCAGCAACAACAACAATAACAACCGCCAAAAAAGCCTTTATCGTGAAACTAGATCGATTTGCCAAACCCTCATTCATCAAAATCTCGTACACACAATTTAAATATCAAACGAATAAATACGTACAGTTTCTCTTCCGCGTGCTGGTGCCACTTCTATTCTTCATCGACAAAGGAAGAATTGTATTACGAAAAAATAATCTATATTATAAATTTACGTATTATCTATAATTTATTACCGCAAACGGTTCTAGTACAATGCCTACGAAGGAAAATAACTATGATCGCTTTTTACAACCTATTTTCCCATATTTTGGAAGGAGCATGTATAGATGTGTTATCGTGACGTTATTATTACGTTTTTTTCTCGTTGTCGTCGTCGTAGTTGTTCGACGATGGGGAGCAAAAAAAAAAAAAAAAAAGCGAACAAACATAGCCGAGAGATAAAAACAAATCAGAAAATATACGAATTTAATGGGAAAGAATTCTCCGGTAGCCTCTTCGGTAGCGCACTATGTCATCCAAAAGGCTCAGAAATTTCCCTAATAAATCATCCGGAGCATACAGCGAATGCTCGTGTATATTTATAATATGACGTCCGGAGTATCTGACCAGAAATACGGAGTATAGGAGCAGGGCTACGATGAAGGACCTTTATTAAAGTTATATACACTGTACCAGTACCTAGCGTTTGTATCTCGTTAATCCGGCGCGGCAGCCTAACCAATATACAATAACAATCGCAGCCACTGTGGATGAAATATTTACGACCGACCAAGATCAAGAGAAGTACCGTCTAATCAAAGGCTCTAACCAAGAGAGAGAAAGAGATAGAGTGAGAGAGAGAAAGAGAAATGGAGAGAGAATGTACTCTTCAAACAATGAAATAAACGACGTCATAGGATGAAATAGGAGAGTGGAGGAGAACTGTGCAATGGACACCAATTTTAGGTATAATTGTGAAAATTGTATAACCTCTTTTCATTGTGAATTCATCGTACAAAAGGTCGAAATAACGTTTCCTTTTCTTTTAGTGCGGATCCCTGTTTACTACATATTTCTTTCTCTCTCGAAAGCTTCGCCAAGCTCGTTTATGGCTTTAAATATAAGATAATAAAATTATGAGTTTGTTGCTAGATATCATCTCCGGCTTGGGACACGTTCTTGGTCGCGATTTGTACGCCGTATAATTAACAAACAAATAAGTGATGATTTATGTTTTTATTACTTGATTATCAAGTATTGGATTTAATTAGTTCGATTTAATGTTCATATATGAATTTCAAGTCATTGTAAGCGGTTTTCGAAACTTCTTCAATTAAATATTTAATTTACTTATGAGATTAAAAATGTGTTGAATAAGCATATGTATCTTGTCATCAATGTTATGAAAAAGTTGCAAAAGTCTAGTATTAACATAAATCCATTGGTCTACATAAGAACAACATCCTGTACGTAATCTTCTCCCCACTTCCTTCATCGATAGAAAATCCTGAAGAATAAAAATTTGGCGAATGAGAAACTTCAATATTTCGATTAAATGATCAGTCTATTTGGCGAACCTTGTGGACAAAGATTTTTTCTACAAATATTGTTGCATACATATTTTGCTTATCTCACTTTTTGAAGGGGCAGTTTTGATTTGAATTTTAGAATCTCCTTTAAATTATCGATCTAAGCAAATTTTGTAAAGAGCCAAAGTTGCTGCAAAAGTACTTCTCCTAAAAAATTATCCTATCTCGACAATTATAAAGGATTTTGTAAAAATTGAGTCAACACTGCCCCTTCAAAAAATGAGATAGGTAAAATATGTATATAAAAGTATTTCCTGGAAACATTTTTGTCTGTAAGGTTCGCCACATAGATTGATCATTTGATCAAAATTTTGAAATTACCCACTTTCTATAATTTTCCCCTATGATGGATAAGTTGTGGAGGAGGGGTATATATACAGGGTGTTCGTCTTGATAGTATCTACTTCATACCACAAGTAAAGCAACACAAGTTGGATTCATGTAGCATGGGTTACATATCCAAAACATTCCAAGGGCTGTGCTATAGGCATTTAAATTTTTTTATTTTCAAAAAAATTGGAACAATTTTTAAAAAATTCCAATTTAAAAACTAAAAATGACAGAGGTGTCTAGTTTATCTCAAAATGTACCAGATACAATGTACTATTTCCGGTAAAAAAAATAGGACCGGAGGTAATGTAGTTCGTAAAATATAACGAATTGAATGTAAAAATTTTTTTGAAAATTTCTTTTTATTTTTTGTTCAGATTTTAAAAAGCTCTTTCAAGTACTCAATTGAAAAATCATTCTTGAAGCAACAGGGTACCTCCCACCACATGATATAATTAAATTTTCCCCAATTTTTCTAGGTATTATTAAAAAAATTGTTTTATTGAAATTTTTTCACTAAAAATTCTCTAATTGGGTACCTACTTGAAAGAACTTTTTAAAAAGTTCTGAACAAAAATTTAAAAAATTTTCAAATTATTTTTATATTTCATTCGTCATATTTTACTACCTCTGGTCCTATTTTTTTTACCGAAAATAGTACATTGTAACTGTTACATTTTGAGATAAACTAGACACCTCTGCCATTTTTAGTTTTTAAATTGGGATTTTTTGAAAATAAAATAGTGAAACGCCCATAGCACAGCGCCTGGAATGTTTTGCATAGATAACCCATGTTACATGAGTCCAATTTGTGTTGCTCTACTTGTGATATGAAGGAGGTACTATTGAGACGGAATACCCTGCATAGCGTTGTTCTAACACAGCTCCAAAATTAAACGTTCATGATATCTCATCTACTTATGGTAGGATGGACAAGTTATTCGACTCATTAATATGATTTTCTATATCACTGTCGTATTCTCAAGGAAAACCAGGCTGTTACAGGCCATCGATCTATGGTGTATGGAGAGGTGAGTATCAACGAAATCCATTTTGGAGTTCTAAAAGACCATCGAGATTATCTTTGGCCATGTCAGATATTTATTCTTTTTTATTGTTTCCCTTGAAATTAAAAATCATTTTCTCAGCTTGATACTAACCAAAATCGGCCGAAATTTGGGTAGTAAGCTTGGATTTGCGGCGGATTTGATATTTTTAAGGAAGAATGGCCTTGGTTCAAAATTCTGTCATGTCCAAATTTAGGGCAAAGATTGCTGAGGTGCAAAAATCGCAAAAATTGTTCCTTTTTGAATCAATCAACAGATAATACAAAATTGTATTACATACCCAAAAATCAGACTTCTTGGTAAATTAGGAGAAGAGATATGAGAGTTTTTCTCTATTTTCACCTTGAAAATGGGCTGTTTCTCCCCTATCTCTCCTGCAAATTTACTTCTGCAGTTAAAATTTAGTATGTTGACTTAGTAAGGCTCATAAATGTTCCTTTTGAGTGTTTAGACTTTTCAGGCTCATTGCACCCCTTTTACAGTCTCGAAAGTGTGGTTCTATTAGGCTCGTTTTCGTTCTGTTTGAGCTCGTTCCACGCATATTTTCCTGAGCTAGGAAGTTGAAATTTATCAAATTTGTTGCCACCTTGAACCTTCGTACCTTTTACTCCTCAAAAAGTGGTTTTTTCGGCAGTTTTCTCATTTTTTGAATCTGTTCCATGCATATTTCTCCTCCAAATTGAGCTAAGAAATTGAGATTTGGTATGTAGATTTAGTAGGGATCCTAGATGTACCTTTTTGGCATTCAGATATTCATTTCAATATCTACCTGTACTCCTTATGCTGTTTAAAAAAAAAAAAACATCCCACAATTCTCTTCTTTTATTCCATGACAGGGCAATTTGAATATCTTCCTTGTTTTATGAAAATCAAGCTTACGGATTTCGATGCATTTTTTTATTTAATAAATTGAAATTTAACATCGTCGCTATTCCAACTGCAATGTAAAATTTTCTCGTTCAAGGATTAAATTCATGGCCAGCAGGCCAAGCTGTTAAAATTCGTTAGCGGGTGTATTTTTTGGTGGTTAAAAAAAAGAAGAGAAACTTTGAAATAAGAATATGGATCAACGGATCAAACTAAGGGTTTGCTTTATTGCATACATTATAAAAAGGTGCGGCAAACTTGGCCGAATATTTTTTTTACAAGTACAATGAAAAAATACGCGTGGTTAAGAAGATTACAGGGAAAAAATAAAGCATAGAAATAAAGAAAAGAAAAAAAAATCTTCGGCTGAATGTCAAAAATATATATGTTGGGGAGTTCGCTAGATTCAAACGCGCAATACAAAAATATGTGGATTTTTTTTCGAGTCGACGAATAAATAAAAAAAAAACCGTACGGTAGGGGTATCTACCCGAGCGGTGGTAAAGGGGGGAATGGTATATAACGCTCGGAAAAACAAGTAAAATTACTTCGAGTAAAGTAAGATTGACTATAGATGATAAGTCTCAATTCGTATTCCGAATGCATGCTTCAATAAGCAGTCAGCATTCCGCAACTTTTTTTTCTCTCCTCTTTTGCCTGTCTGCTTACGCTCTTTTCCACTTCACACTAATGTTTTCATTCATTCATTCATAAGAAAATTGCAACACCGCCAGCGAACCAACAACGTATAAAATATTCGAACTGGAGCTCGCGAAAAATCGCAGAAAAAATCCTCCGTCGTGGGTATACGTAAGTCTTACGTACAAAGGTACCATTTTAATACCGCTTTTATCGATTAAGCATACGATGATGGAAAGGCTGGTACAGGTCTTGGTAAGCTGTATCTATCGGCGAGCGAATTTATGCATAGGCATAAATAACCATCAATTTTTGCGCATCGACGAAATATTCTTTAAACATTTAGAAAACTGTGTTCGCATTCGTTGTATTATTATTGAATTTTCTATTTTCGAAACTTTCAATTAACCGACCAACGAAACAATTCTTTCGACGAAATTCTCAAAGTGAAACTAAACGCGTTTTAAAGTTCGTTCCTGAAAGGTAATAACAAGGTACCATTATTTTACACAAAAAGTAAACAAAACTTTAAAATTAATTGAAATTATTATCAAGTTTGTATTAAATGAAATCCTTGCAGGAAGGTTAATCGCAGATGGAGAAAAAGGATCGAAATTACGACTGATGAAAAATTAAAGATTATAAAATTTTATAGCTAATTGAAATCATTTTTCTTTCACCCCGGCTCGTAAAACTTTTCAGCAATAAAAACAGGAAAGAATTTACTTTTTCCTGTACAGCAACAAGTTATCAACATATGGCGATTAGAGCTTTTTGTTTTCATGTTTAATTACTTATGATATCGCACGCGATTTTCTAATACGTAGTGCCGTAAAGAGTTACGTGCACGTGGTGATAAAGATATATCAACTTCGAGCAAGTTTGCAGGTCACGAAACGTCGCTAATAGTTTAGAATTTCAAGGAATGAGTCGACGAAGACGAGTGATAATGTAATGAGTTTTTTATGGTTGGATTTTATTCTTATCAATGAGGTTAATTTTCATTTTCTCTATACATGGTTACTCATTATGGTATCTAAGTATGCTATTTAAATTTAACAAAATAAATATAGCTCGATAAAATCAAAATAAAGGAAAAATATATTACTCGAAAGTACTCGCGAGGAATGACTGATGAGAAATCTTTCTTACCTAAAACGAAGAAAAATAGAAATATTGCTTGAAAATCTATCATAGAAATAGTCAAATACATAGAGTAAAATGCACCATGTATTTTATAATCATCATCGTCATCATCATCATATGTACTCAGTATACTTTTCCTTTGAGAGCTTGTAAACCTGTTGAAATATTTGCCATTGAACTTGAACTTAATTTTTGGTCTAAACGTGAATTACTTTTAAATCAATACGGCAAGGTTAACGGATACTCGTATACTGGTTCTAGTTATCGAAACAACCTCCTCCTTCCCTCGATTTGACTAGCTATGCTGATGCGAAATTTAAAGATATAGCAATCATAGGAGTCTATAAAATGAAATACCTGAAAGGGTATAGCCGGGTGAGGGGTGATTCTGGCCGCAGCCCCGATTTTCGATGTAATGCCTCCAGATGGTGTATTTTGATGTAAACAAATTTTGATCCCCCCCTACCCTCCTCTGTTTCAGAGTTATGGTCTTTTTATTGCAATATTTTCAATAATTTTTTATTTCAACGGGAGCAAATTAAATTTTCTGTTCTTCGGTACAAAGTTACATCTCATAGAGGTGTATTTACGATCATTTTTTCATCAATTTTGGTGCACTCCTTTCGTCGTTTTGGCCAATTGAAATTTTCAACTATAAAAAAAACCCCTGATAACGAAGTTCGAACACTTTTTAAAAATATCCCAAAAACGTGTCTTTTAACGTAGATTTATCTAACGTATTTATTTTTGGCGAACTCGCTTGTGCAAGGTTCGAAAATCTCAAAAAACTGTACAGAAATGTTTAATTTTAGCAGATTTTTCCAATTTTGTGTGTTTTATTCTGGGAATGAAGACCAAATGAAGAAACTGACGTCGGATTCGTATTCACCAAGTCAAAATACCCTTACAAACACCATCTCTGCTATAGTTTTACTTGAAATCTGGAAATTGATTTTTTTTTTGTCGTACAAAACTTGAAAAATTAGTGAAAAAAGTGAGGAAAAACTGAATAGCGTATTTCGACTCTTGAAAATAATGCAACAAAAAGACCATAACTCCTAAAATGAGGAGGGTGGGGGGATGGGTCAGAATTTTTTCCAACATTTTTTTACATGAAGGTACATCATCTGGAAGCATTAGATCGAAAATCGGGGCTGGGGCTAAAATCACTCCTCACCTGGCTATACCCTTTGGTGAGCAGTCAAGTGAATGAATTTGTAGAAATTACGATCACTTGAAAAGCGAAAAGGAGATAAGGAGAAAAATAAATATGTGACATGTTTGAAAATGGTGTCATTGGCCCCAAATACAGTTATTTCTTGTATCACACATTGATACTTTGCAGTAATAGTCAGTTTTTTTTGACGATAGGACAGAGAAAATTAAACTAAAAAAATAATATTAGTTCAATGTTGAATTTAGAATTCACTAATCAGGCCCAGATTGAGAATATGTGAGGCCCCGAGCCGATAGCATCTTTGACGGATCCAGTTTTCCTTTCACCCCTCTCCCTTCCTCCCCTAGCAAAATTTTTCATTCATTTTGAAGGCACATGAAATTCAAAACCTTGATGTAAAAATGAATTTATATTCGAATATTTTTCAAAATGATTTGCTAGACAGATAAAGTTTAAAAACGCAACGTAGATCTGTCTCTGAATTTTCGAATTATTCAGTTTAATTTATTTTTATGAAATTTTTACTTGCGGGAAAAATTTTTGAACTTGAATTTGAGATTTGATTGATATTTTAAATGGTTCAGCTTTTAAGTATCCACATTTCCTCCCGCAAAAACAGATTGACATAACTTGAGAAAGGTAGGATTTGGAGATGAAGTTCGATAACCCTCTCCCTCGTCTTCGCCTTGGCACGTACCAAGTTACCAGCTGTTAGCACAGTTACAGTGACCTACAGAGGTGTATAAAACTCTAAACAATGTCAAAAACTAGCTTTTTGGACCTGCGGAGAGGAGGGAGTAGTTTGGTGGAAAATAGTCGAGAACCGCGTTCTATCTTTACCCACATATCAAGTTTTAACACTTCGGTTATTCAAATCAAACTGCACTGATAGGCAAAGGTTAGAAAGTCGAAATGGATGGATTTCTCGAACCCTGATTACTTTTGTGGTTTGATTTTCGTATATGTTATTGATCTTTAGATTTCCTATTAGATTGAAAGAAAAACTTTTTTCATTTTTAAAATTTTTACCCCTCCTTACTCCCACTCCGAAATTTGAACCCTATTTTCAATGTGGGTCCTAAGATTTTCATATTTGTATGAAATTAAATTTCCACAGAAATTGATTAGGATAAGTTGCAAATGTGAGTAATTAATGAAAAATTGCCACAAATTTCTTTTTTAGATGGGAAAAAGGATATTGGGAGGAGGTTTGTGAGAGAAAAATCGATGCCGTCTGAGAGCTTTCCATCATGCTGTTGAATATATTATTGATTTACGTATTAAGTTTCAACTTCTCCCCCCCCCCCAGGTCAATTAGGGCGATTTCTACAGGTGATTGGAAGTCCAATAAGTTTAAAAAAAAAAAGATTTTTTAAGCATTCAGAGGAGTAGTTGAAGTGTTGAAAAACAAGGATCCTGTAAAGTTTTGCCTCGGGTTCGTCCTTCGTCTGCGAACGAAATTTCAACTCTCTTGGTGAATTAATGTGACCTTCACAGGTGAACAAAAACCAAATTGTGGTAGGAAGTTCATCTTTAGGTATGTTATACATCTTTCGATACCCTATCGATTGGCAGAAAAAAATTTAATTTTTGGGTTTTTCACCATTGCAGTTCGTTCAATTGGGACCTTATGGATTTATAAATTTACTGGCAGAACTTTGACGTTAAACCGAGCCTTCTGTACAAGTTTTAGCGGTTTTGGTCAGTAAAAAGTCGAAGAATTGAATTTTTTTGTCGAAACGAAAAACAGAAATAAAAAAAGGCAGCATTTTGCCAATGTCGATGGTTTTTTATATCATCGCATTACACTAGGCATTGTGTAAAATGTACAAACTATGGAAAAGGAAAATCGAGGTGAAAGATGAAGGAAGCTTTTCCAGTAAATTCCTTTCGTCTACTGCATATACATATACATAAAATTGCCAAAAGCTTACATGGTATGCAGGTGAACACTGAACAGTGAACACGCATATACCCTTCCGAGTTTTAAAGTGTTTTTCTCGAAAGCTCTCGACGACTTTTGTTGTTCGCTTTTTAATGCGTGCGTTGTGTTTTAATTCTGACGCGTTACGTGTCTCGGGAGCTTTTAACTTATGAACCGAGTCAAATGAAAGGGACACGTGTTGAAGGATATTTTACCTATTATTTTTTTTGTGTGTGTTTCTTTTTCTTTCGGTTGTATTGTAATGGGGTAAATGGTGTAAGTAATCTGAGTATAGGTATGAAAAAGTTTTGAAATTAATTTCTACACAACTAATATAATTTAAAAGGTTTATTATAAAACCATAAATTACTTGATGTTAGATAATGAGTAAATTTAACTTGAATCAGCTGGCTCATTTCATGTCAAGATGACCCATAAAGTAACTTAGGTGTTTCGATTTCGGTCAAATATTTTTTGCGACTTCCTCTTGACGGCCTAGTCAAAATATAACCGTCATTTTGCTTTGACCGTTCAGAGTCCGCTTTGAGCACGAGGAAGTCGGATCAAGAAAGTAAGTTGATATTCGAGCTGTCTTAATCATTTTTCAATATTTTTCTATTTTTATGTGGGCTAGAGGGACACTCTGGGGACAGATCCAAAAAATAAGTAAATTTTCGAGCTCAGCGACCTCAAATTACTAATAATCGATATGTCAATTTGTTTTTTTAAATTTTTTTGAATTTAGACCATATTGAAATGGTTGGCTGGGATATTTAGAGGGGTCAGAACAAGAAATGAGCAAATAATCAAACTCGGCGTATTCGAAATAGTAGAAGTCGATATGTCATTTCAATTTTTCCATTTTTTTTGAATTTTCACCAAAGTTGAGGACCACTGTGCCCCCAAGGGGTGTTGAAATTCTATGTTGAAAATTGATTGGCTAAAACAAACATGAAAGGTCTATTCGGGATATTTTTTCAGACTTTTAAATGGTGGCTTTCAACCTTTATTTTCATCTTGAAAAGTTGAGCTTTCATCTTAAAAGCTCAACTTTAAGCTTTCAAAATTTTGAACATCGATTTTGAATCTTCTTTGAACTACCTACAAAACTGTGCAAAAATAGATTCATCCTAAGTATAACCAATCTCTAAATATGAACCTCTAAAGTTGAGCTGTTAGGCGAAAAATCCCGACTGTTCAAAAATTATAAAAACCACCTACTCACTCCCCCTCTTTCCTGAAAGATATGACCGAAATGACGGTGCTTTTGACATGAATATGTCAGTTTCTTAGCAAAATTTCGCGATAGAAAGTGGTTATGAATGATTTTTGCGCTATATTTGTATGTTAAAATGTTGACATGGACATGTTACATATCCATGATCTTGACTTTTTCTCTGAAAGGGAAAAGTACCTTAATTTTTTTTTGACTAGACCAACGAGAGAAAGTTGCAAAAAAATTTTGACTGAAATCGAAAGACCCAAGATACTATTTGGATAGTATGGAATAAGCCAGGTTTGTACATTGTCAGGTTCGTTCTTCTCAAAATAAATCATTGACTCATTTGAGTGTACATTAAGACAAGTTTCCTTCATCGCCATTTTCTTCCTCTGTTATCCTGCATTATTTTTATTTTAGTCCCTCCCTTTTTTTACACTTGCAGTCTAAAATCACATCATCAAACACTACCATTTTCACTTGTACCACTCACCTTTTGTAGTGATTGTTTCATCGTATAGTGGAAAAAAGTTCACAGCTTTATAGAACTACACCATGAACCTTCCAAACTACGAAAGCTTTTTGTGTATCGTATACTTATGTTCGCTTTGAGCAACGGAAACATTTCGCTGAAAATATTTCATGTTCGAGTACACGCCGGAAATAATAGTATTCTGTTGTCGCGAGCTGTGTAAAAGTTTTGATTTTCTGTCAAATATGTAGGTGCATTACATACATTACCTCATTCTCTCTGCTTCCACTTTCATTCATTCTTTCAGCATCTCTCAACTCGCTATTTCGCTTAATTTTTTTCCTCATAGTACTTATATGTGTATGTGTGATAAGTCCTAATGTACCTGTCGCTATTTCTATTATTTTTTCCCTCTCTTTCATTTATTTCTTACTCTCAACTTGCTTGAAATTTTATTCTCGTGTGCATTTTTATGCACTCGTATTTCATTTTTTTTTTTTTTTCATCTCGTTTGGTGAATGTTCATTGAGTACTGTGTCAGTATATGACTTTTTGACAGATTTCAAAACCTGGGGGCGTTGGTTGAAAAATACAGACATACAGATTTTCTGCTTTTATTTCTGCATATTTGTAAGTTTTTTTCTCTTATTCGAGGACTAAATGCTTCTAAAAAATAAATATTTACACAGCAGAACTGAGCGTGTTTTAATTATTAATTCAACTCGGTTTCTTTCTCTTCATCCACATTATTCAAACGGTTTTGACGTATACTTTTTGCGATAGGTTTTCTTAGAAGGTGGTAGGGGTAGAGGTGGATATTTCGCTGGATAGATGGAAAGGAGATTATATAAGAGACATACTCAAAAAATTTGAAAAAAAATATCTAAAAATCTACTTTTTTGTGACCTTGGAGCATACAATTAAGGCTGAAAATTTGAAATCCCTTCGACCCCCTCCAAACACATCCAGGATCCTTACCGAATCTATTCAGTCCTCTTATTATATCGGGTGTTCCGCATTGATCTCGCCATCCTTATGCCATTGATGAGTCAACTCATGAAACTTACATGTACAATGGTTAGAATACCCAGAAAGTCGAAGGGACTGAGATTTGTTATTTTCAAAATTTCATTCTCACCTAAATCTTCCGCTCAGTTTGAAAATTCATAGAAAAAAAATTAATAGTGATGAAAATTTGCTTTTGGTGTAAAACATAGCGTGTACTCTCGAGTATGTGTGGTATAAAAATCAAGAGTGTGGGTAAAGTGGTTCGTGAAATATGACAAAACAAATGCAAAGATACTGGACTAAAAATTTGTAATTTTTTTTGGTTTATTGTGAATGACTTCTGAATGGAAAAATTGCGGCTGTATGAAAATAAAATTTTCAAAATTTTACACTTTTTTTTCATTTGAAGCAAACTTTTAGGGTTTCTGTACAAGTCATTTAGTGGGGGGAGGAGGCACTGACACACATTTTAAAGATTTTTAATGTGGAGCTTATAACAACTTTTTTATAAGTTATTCACAAAATACTGAAAAAATTGATTCCTTCTCTTGTGCCGCAATTATTTTGCTTCTCTCACATTTACCTTCAAAATTAGAAATTTTTTGCTATTTTGTCCCAAAATGTCTGAATATTTTTTTTCTCCGTATAAATGCAACTCTCGAGGTCAACACCCCAACCACTGAGTTAAATATACTTTCTTGTTCATTTTAAAATTTTCTTATGAGGTGCTAATTATAGCTTTCTAGAAAATTATTCACAAAAGACTAAAAAAGTTACAAATTTTTAGTTGTGTTTTTATGTATTTATTTTCACATATTTTACGAGCCACTTCATCCCTACTCTTGATTTTTATGCCACATATACTCGAGAGTGTACTCACGTATATGGGCAAACAACGAATTTTTATAGTGATAATTTTTTTTCAATGAATTTTCAAATTGAGTAGCAGGTATGGTTGAAAATGAAATTCTGAAAATAGCGCATATCAGCCCCTTCGATTTTTAGGGGATGCTAACTATTTTACATATAAGTCTCTTGAGTTGACCTACCACCGGTATAAGGATGGCGAATTTAATGTGGAACACACGGTATTTCCCTTCCCAATTGATTTATAAAGCTGATATTTTGAAGTGTTAAACATACAACTTTTGATTCCTTACTAAATTACTGAAAAAGGAACAAAGTTTGCTATTTTTGCCCCTGTGCAGCCTCTTCCCCAAATTTAAACACAGGATTTTAATCCCGGGTCATCCCCTTTCATACACATTTAATCAACTGCTAATCTAACCCCCATAGCCAAAGTTGAGCAATCTTGGTCAATATTGAGTCGAGGTTACTGTTCGAAGAGAAAAAAATAAAAATAAATATATAGCTCGCCCAAAAATGGTCTTAATGCTTTTCTAGGACTGCAAAACTAATTTTGATTAAACCCACTCCCCTTTCCTCCTTGCCCAGCATTCGACGTTAGTGGTTAGTCTGGGATTCTTTCATTCTTTGCTAAAAATAAAAAAACATTGTTTACTTCAAAATTCTCAAATAACTGAAAAAATTCATCTTACAACTTCTCACCTATATTTTAACCTACACGTGCGTTGAAAAACTTTTTCCATCTATCTCTTCGAAGACGACGAATCATTTTCATTTTATACTTTCTTTCTTCAAATGACATTATTTCGTAGCTCCTTTCAACCTTCACTTGTTTCATTCTTTTTCGTCTGCGATTTCATTCGGCGTATTTTCTTCGTTTTCATTTATTTTACACTTTCGTATCGACAAAGTACATGGATACTTTGGAACATATCTCGTACCGGTAGCTTTTATTAAATTGGGAACAAAATAATACGAACTCTTGTTAAACGTGTAATATAAGAGTATAATAATTCGCTACTGATGTAAGCTTTGATCTGAAGAATAATGCGACAGTAGGAAAAAATATCTCTATCGAGATTGATTTTCCTTGTTCGTATGTTTGATTCGAGTTCATTGTGGATTAGGATTTACGTCGTGGTATATTTTCCTTATATTTTTTCACTCGTTTAAATTTTTTCAAAATACGAAGGATGTGCGGAGAGTCAATTTTCAAATATGTACCTTGAACCTATATTTTGAGAAATTTATTTTTTGATTGGATTTCGCATGATTCAATTTTCAAGCTCTTTCTCGGCCCTTACTACAGAATGAGGAAAAAAATTAATTTCTAAAATCTACATTTTATGAGAGTTTGGAAAAAAGCTGACCTTCATGTCTCTTTATAACACCTTCGAGTCATATTTTTCTTTAGCATTACCTACTAGTTTCTTTATCTTACTTGAACTGTTATTTAGTTTTCATAATCAGTATTTCGTATTATTAAGATTCATCTCCAAAAGTTATCTCTTTTTTGGCCAAAAATAATGCCTGCTTCCTGAATATTTGCCCCTCTGTATGTTAATTTTTCAAAAATTAAAAGATTCATGTCGGGAAAGAGCGGAATTCCAGCCACCTTATCAGTAGGTCTTTTTTCCAATCAAAACCCTTAATTTGGGGACCAATGTGTGTTGGCGTTTCAGATTCAACGATGCAAATATTTCTCAAGAAAAAATTTCGAGAATAGCGTAACAATACTTGAGATTTTTTCAATTATTATTCTATAAGATGACATTTTTTCGCTTTGAAAAATACCTCAAAAGTTCTCTCTTTTTTTGCTAGCAACATCGATTTACTTGGGAGATACTGAACGATGTTAAGGCTCGATCGAACTCGTAAATTTGTACGGGAGAAAATACTTTAATGCTATAAATTTACAGCGCGTCCAAAATACATATAATCATATTGACTTGGTAATAAATTTTAAAACAATCGAAAAATAAAAATAAAAAGAGAAAAATGTACGCTAAAAACAAAAATTCTGAATAAAATTTCGAAACAATAAAAACTTTACGACTCGAGATTTTTTTCTCCCTCTCTAGCGGAATTAAAAATTTTACCAACTTCAAGGTTACAATATCGACATCTCCTATCGAATAGAATATTTATTAAAACTGAAAAGACATTGAGAAAAAATTTACATAATCTAAAGAACGAAAATAGTAATACGAAGAAAAAAACCTCCGCGACACAAATAAATTGTATAAAAAAACAACATTTCGAACGCTGCTATTGCCATCGCGTTAACGAAAAACTACGTATAAATCGAATCGAATTGTCGTCTACCGCAATAAGTCTCCAGCGAGCTTTTAAATCATCTATTCGATTAAATGTTAACGCGTGTGAGTGCGCGATCGGCTATAAAAGCATAAAATAAAAATTTACGCCCGACGCTTTTGTTCCACACGTGTAAGCTTCTCTGGTCGCAAGTCTTAAATTCAAATAATATATGGTTCGATTAATTGATTATAAAAGAGCTCTTGACTGTGTGTTTGTGTGTGTGTATGAGTGTGTTCGTGTGCGAGATTAAAAGGTACACGACGAGATCAAGGTGTAGAAGGATTTGCTAAAATTTAAATAGTGCTGTCTGATACGAGCTTATCTTAAGTAATTTTTTCGCATCCGTCGTTAGCTTCATTTTCTAAAGTTGTACGAAATTACAAATAGTGACTCATTCAGTATGAATTTTAAATAATTTTGAAATAAGAATTTGGATTGAAAAATTATTTCAAAGGATGGGAAGGAAAGGAAGGAAGTGTCACAATAGTTGTGAAATGCCTTTGAAACGATGTGGTGCAAATTTCAGCAACCCAATTCCATTTTTAGCCTTATTACATTTGTCATATTCACAAAAAAATCTGGCCTTTGCATTTTGTCAATGTATGAAGAGGGAGTGGGAGGGGTTGAGTATCGACAAAATCTGTTTTGTAGCTCTAGAAAACTAATAAATACATTTTTGAGTAAAATAAGCATTTATTGTTCCTCTTTTTGATAATTTTTTCCCAGGACTAAAATTATTTACTCGACTCAATACCGACTAGAATTACTCAAATTTGGCCAGTAGACTTAAATTAATGAGTGGGAATGACCTTGTGCCAAAATTATCTGAGTGTTTTCGCTGTTCAGCCCTTTCGTATTTTTTTATAGCTCTGAAGAGCAAATTTTTGTGCGAGTTTTGTCATCCTTTGAGCTGGTTTTTCATCCAACATCGCTTCCTTCCTGGCTTAACCTAAGGAGCTGAAAAGGGTGCAGATTTAGTATGGATTTCAGATGTACCTTTTAGGGGTGGGGTTTTTTGACTTCTCAGTGTTATTGCACCCCCTTCTCCCTTGCAGCCCAACGAAAGGAATTTTGAACGTCATTATAATCTTTCGAGTTGGTTGTTTGTTTAGTTGCTCCTCGCTCCTCTTTTCAATTCTCGAAGTTGAGCTAGGAAGCCTAAAATTGGCTACGTAGATTGATCAAGAGTTCTAAATGTAACATTTTGAGTAATTTATCAAGAAAAGTTATATCATTTTGCGATTTTCTTCTGTCAAAGCAAAGTCTATAAATTCAAAATTTTTCATAAAATCTAATGCCAGTTTCTGCGTTTTATTACTGAAGTGGGCTTTCAAGTTAACCTCCTCATCCTCACCCCTCCTAATTGACATAAGAGGTTGATTTTTGGATAAGTTATGCAACTTTGGATTCTCTATCAGTTGGCTCTAAAAGAAACAATTTTTGCGGATTTGGCCCCTCAGTCACTCCTCACCCAAAATGAGGCATAACTGAATTGTGACCCAAGGTCATCCCAACTCATATATATCTGATCTGCTGCCAAACTGAGCCTTGACCTGATTGGAGTAATTTTGGTCGGAATCAAGGACAGTAAATTATTAGGGGGAGGGGGGTGGGAGTGTACACTTGACATGGCCAAAAAAATGGTCCAAATGGTCTTGTGGGACTCCAAAAATGAATTTTGTTTACATTCCCCCCTCAACTGCCGTAGGTCGATAGACTGTAATTGCTTGATTTTGATTGATAATATGACAGAAAATCAGGATAAAAATTAGAAAAAATCGCCCAAAGAACCGCATTTTTCCAGCTGTGAGGAATTGCAGTGAGACTGACTACATGCCAAATTTCAATTTTCCAGATTAATTTGGAGAGCAAATAGGGGAGGAAATCTAGTTTTCAAGGTCAGAAAAGAAAAAACCTAAGTATTTCTCTTCCTAATTGTCCCCGGAGGTTGAATTTTGGATATGTTTTACAATTTTGGATTTTCTATCGATTGGCTCAAAAAGGAATAATTTTTGAGATTTTAGCTCTTCAGCACTTCCTCCCCTAAATTTAAACCGACCAGAATATTCAATTCGCCACCAATGTAAGCGTCGAGTAATTTTTAGCTTCGAGAGGGGCGGGGAGATAAATAAAATGGAGTAAATATCTGACATGACCTTAACGGTTTTCTAGGACTTCAAAACGGATTTCGTTGATGCTGTCTCCTCCGTCCACCATAGGTCGATGGACTGTAATAGCCTAGTTTTCATTAACAATCTGGTACAGAAAATCAGGCTAAAAATTGCATTTGTAAGTCTAAAATAGATGAGTTGTATCTATAAAGCGTTAAAATTTTGATCTGAATAGCGATTTTTCTGTTTTTAAGGATCTATAATGGCATTTTCTGAATACCTCTGGGAAATAGGAAGTGAACGATGGTCGAGAATCCTCACGAATAATCCATTTTTGATAAAAATACGAGTAATAATGCTAGTTCGATGAAAATCGAAGAGTGTTTTTTAAAGTTGTGAATATTTTTGAATTTCATCACATTTTTGTGAGATCATTTTACAATGTGACTTTTCATTTGCAAATCACCCAAATAAGGAACTGCCCGTCTTCCCCTTTACTATATGCCTATCAATAAATAAGATGGAAGGCCTGTTGAATACGAAATAATTTCTTTTTTCCGTGTTTTCTTCGATGGAGGTTTTTAGATTTTTTTTTTTTAAATTACTTTTCTCGTTGGAATTTATCGATAAAACAGAGCAAAAATTGAAACGTTGATATGTACGTAATTTTAGCACTCGAACACGTCATCTTCATCTTCGAAGAGACACACGCGAGTACTATTAAAAGTAAATATAATAAAAAATATATTGAAAGATATCGCATTACTTATCCCGTATCCCGCGAACAGATCTTTTTTTTTTTTTTTAAATTTCATAAAAATTCTATAGTTTGGCGAATATTCTCATTTAAATAAGAAATCGTGCGAAAACTGATAACGTCAATAATACCATTTGTCTTCTTTCATTCGGCGTAGCGTTTATTTCTTCGTTCCTTCATTTTTTCCTTTACTTGTGCTTTTTTTCTTCACTCCTCTTTTTTCGTATTCTATTCCATTTCTCGCTATATAGATATAGTGATTTTCTTTTTGAAACGTTAATTTATGGCTTTTTTTGCACTTCTCGTTACGTCGTCGTCGTCGTCGTCGTCCTCGTATTCGTCGACGTTCGCAATAGTTTTTAATAACGATTACGTACATTTATCCTTTTACTTTTTCTCAATTTATTCTCCTCTTCTTCTAATCTCTTTTTAATTTAGCTCGTCGCATTTTTTTTTCCTTACTTTATTTCATTTTAGTACACGGCTTGCGATCGGCTCGGCGGAGAGAGATGGAACGAAAATGGTGAAAGAAATATGTATGCTTACTCTTATACTTACATAGTAACGAAATGAATCGCCACTGAAAGGTTTTCGATTTCGTTGATTTATTGACTATTAAAGGGGGCGCGATAGTCGTATATTTTTTCATCCAACTGTATGGATATGTAACATGGTCGTTGTGCTCGGTCGTAGGGCGGATATTATATTTCTCTTTTATCGTAATTAAACTCGCCTTTGCGAAAATAAATGTACCTACGATCTACGAGATGATGTTGTCATCGTGGCTCGTTCTTTTTAATTTTACGACCAGTACGTAGGAAGGTAGGTAGGTAGGTAGGTATAGCTGGGTACAACCTGCGCAACGACGATGATGTTTTGTATCCAGACACAGTAAGAAATACGTATCGTCGTCGTAAAATTGTAGTAGGTATCTTGAGCCGGGATACAAGTGTGGTCGGGGTAATCCTTTGCTGAGGTAATTTTAGTTTTTGCGACGTCGTTTTGACGTAATTCCACACGTGCCATGCCGTCGTCATGGCCGGAATACCTATATCGTGTGGTGCGAGTGTGTACCGTGAAAATGGGTAAAAATGAAGAAATATCGCGCTGCCAATTAGCGTCATACTGTTGGAAAACATATATACTTGTAACTCGGTAATATACGACTCGACGAGTACCGCAGTATTATACACAGTTCGTATGCTATAAGCTTATATGTACTTAGTTTATACTCGACGATCATATACTGGGTTTTAGTTCTTTTCTAATGTCAGCTTTTTGCTGTGCTCTTCGTTCGCATGTGATGTGGTTTTCTTTCTCTTTCTATAATTTTCTCGCTTCTTCTCTCTACGTATCTATTTATCTATTTTCGTGTGTGTGTGTGTGTGTGTGCCTATGTATGGATTTGTTTGCTTATAGGATATACGTCTTCTTCGGTTTATTCGCATCTGTGTATCATAAACGATAGAGTAAGATTCTAGTAGGTAGCTAGGTACCTCTATCTATTGAGTACTGACTTTATATTATGTGTCTTCCAACTATATCTACTTACTCGTTTACAATAAAAGTAGATTATACTTTTATGTTTTTCAAATCAAATCGTATCTATTTATTTGTTTCTCTACTTGTATCTATTGTATTCTCTCTGCCACACTATGATCTGAGAGTAAACTTTTCTTCAACTCGCTAATTCGAAAGTTATGCTATTGATAATTTTGATTGTTGGATTTTCTCATCTTACGTACTTGGAATGACTTTCGTGATGACAGTAGTAAAATGTTTTGTTAAAATGCGTAAGTATAAATATGGCGAATATGTCACGTATAAAAGAAATACTTACCTCCAGATTTTGGCTAATTTTCCTATATTTGATTTTTTTCCCCCTGTTGTTTTACAATTTAAACTTTTATAAGTGTTGTGTGTGGTGTGTGAGTCGCACTGCTGGCTGTGTAGTGTGTAGTACGATGGTGCCACGTTCATCTGAGAACGTAGCTTTAGCTGTGTTATTTCAAGTACACCCTGGTGTATAATTTCACAGATACAAAGATTTATGTTTATAGATGCATTGTTATTCGACATCGAACTTTATGTTCTTTGAAGTGGTGTAACTGCTTCGCCATTCAAAGTAGACTCGAATTATTACGTAGACTATTTTTGTTGAAAGTTTAAAAATTTCATCAGCGATGTTTGGATACTCTGGTGAATCTGTTAACGTGGTTTTGCCCAGAATTAAAAACAGATTCCAAATCTATGGTCAAAATTTGAAAGAGGAAAAAAAATAAATGTTAACTTTTGAGATGGCTTTTCATGATGAGCACGAAAGTCTCAAGGTACCATTTAGAAATTTGAAAACATGTCAACGTTAAGTTATTTACTACATCTATTTTAGCCAGTCAATTTTCGAAGTAGAATCTTAACAACAAGAGGGGCATAAAGGGGCCTTAATTTTGGATGAAATTTAGAAAAATGCAAAAATAGTAGTGATATCGATTCTTACTAATTCGAACATACCGAGTTTAAATATTGACTTAATTTTTCTATCTGATTCACCTCCCCCCTCCCCCCAGTGTGGTAAAAATGTAAAAAAATGGGAAAAATTAAAGTATGCGTAGATATGCTTGCTAATTCGAGTAGTTCACTGGGTTTAAATATTAATTTATTTTTTTGATAAGACTCTCGAATTCGTCTTCTGCTTCCTCGTACCAGCACAAGAATGAAAAAAGTATGGAAAAGAATCAAAACTGATTGCGGTGTTACTTGCTTTCGTGATCCGGCTCGCTACTCTACACTAGCCCCCTCGTCCCCACCCATTACGAAGAATAATTTATTTTTAGCTTGATTTCCTATGTTCTATTGTCAATGAAAACCAGGCTATCACAGTCTATCCATCAACTGTGGTTGGGGTGGGAGGGGACAGAATACCAACAAAATCCGTTTTGGGATCCTAGGAGACCATTAAGACAATTTCCGGCCAGGTCAGATGTTTTATTTTTTTCCTACCGAACATTAATATCATTCACTCTGCTCGTTACTGACCAAAATCGCTCCAATTCGATCAATCGGCTCAGCTTGGCGACGGATTAAATATATAGCAGTGGGGATGACCTTAGATCAAAATTCAGTTTTATCGCATTTTAGGGGAGAGGGGGTGCTGAGAGGCCAAAAACACAGAAATTGTTCCTTTTTGAGTTAATCGCAAAAATCAAACATTTAGATCAATTAGAAGAGGAGATATGAGGATTTTTCTCTTCTTAGCCTTGAAAAAGGTCTGTTTCTTCTCTATCTCTTTATCATAATGCATAAGGAGTTGAATTTTGGTATGTAGATTCAGTAGAGGCTCTAAATGTACTTTTTGAGGGTCCTCACAGCCCCGGAAATGTGGTTTTTTGGTCAGGTTTTCTCATTTTTCTTATTTCTTGAGTGTATTCCTCGCATAACTCCCCTCCAAATTAATCTAGGAACGTAAAATTAAGTATGTATATTCAGTAGAGATCCTAGTTATGCCTTTTGGAAATTTCGACTTTCCAGCTCCATTTCACCCCCTCACAGCCCCAGAAATGTGGTTTTTTGGTCAGGTTTTCTCATTTTTCTTATTTCTTGAATTCGGTCCTCGCATAACTTCCCTCCAAATTAATCTAGGAACTTAAAATTAGGTATGTTCAGTGAAAATCTGACCACTGTGGACTGTTGATCTATGGAGGATGATGTGTGCAGGGTAGGGGTACCAAAATCCGTTTTGGAGCTCTAGAAGACTAATTAAGGCTGTTTTGACCATGTCAGATATTTATTGTTTCAATTTATTCATCTATTCCTTTTCCGCCGAAATCGAAAACCATTTTCGGACCCTAGATGTACCTTTTGGCGGTTTTGACTTTTTAGCCCCATTGAACCCTTCCTGTCCTCAATGCTGATTAGGAAAAAAGCGTTACAAAGGGATGCTTTTTTTCAATTTTCATGATTGCAATATGCCACATGAGGCTGTGAATTTTTTACATTTTTAGCCTGATTATCTATGTCATCTGTTCCATGAAAACCAGGCATGAAGGGTGAGAGAGATATCAACAAAATTCGTTTTATGGCCCTAAAAGACCATTACGACCATTTTTAGCCATGTCAGATATTTATTTTTGCTTTATTTATTTTTTTCCGAAGACTAAAATCATTTACTCTACTTGTTATGCCCAAAATTGCTCTAATTCGGTGAATCGGCTAGGTTGGTGGCGGACTAGATATATATGAGTGGGGATGACCTTGCCTCAAATTTCAGTCATGCTCCAATTTGGGGGAGAGGATGCTAAGTTGCTAAATTCGCAAAAGTTGTTACTTTTTGGACCAATCGAAAAAGAATTCAAAGTTGTATTGTATATCCAAAGATCGGCCTCCTAGATCAATTAAGAGAGAAGATATGAGGGCTTTTCCTCTTTTTGACCTTGGAAAAAAGCTGTTCCTTTCCTATCTCCACCTCGAATTGAGCTTGGAATTTGATATTTGGTATGTAAACATAGTATAGGCTCTAAATGTGCCTTCTGGAGTCTCGACTTTTCAATCATTGCACCCTCTCACAGGCCCAAAAATGTGGTTTTTTGATCGGTTTTTCTCATTTCTTTAGTTTATTTCTCGCACAACTCCCCTCCAAATTGAGCTACGAAGTTGAAATTTGGTATGTAAACTCGATATGGGCCTTAGATGCGCCTTTTGAGGATCTTAACTTTTTAGCTTTATCTCCCCCTCGCCCTGCCTCAAAAATGCAGTTTTTTAGTCGATTTTCTGTTTCCTTTTAGTTTGTTCCTCGCATATTACCCTACAAATAGAGATAAGAAGTTGAAATTTGGTATGTAGATTCATTAGCTGTCTTCAATGTGTCTTTTCGGGGTTTCTGAAATTCATTTCAATACCTAGTTGTACCTTTACTACCATTTTCTCTTTTATTTCATGAATGGACAATTCGCATCTCCTGTATTTTAGAAAAATCAGGCTAAAAATGCAACGCATTGCGATACTTTTTTTCAAAAAAAAATATAAATGAAAATAAATACTTCATCCGCATACCCAAATAAATTCAAAAAATACAAAATTTTTCACAACGTGTCTCCTTTTTTTAAAAAAAGTACAAAGATGACAAATGAATAACGTGAATTCGCATTTGATAGAAGTAAAAGTACACGAATATTTTCGTCATCCTTAATCAAAATCGCACCCCATCCAAACAATTGTGATAATTTATTCAACAATCATTTGCCTAAAAAGTAAAGTTGAAGTGAACTCTTTCCTTTGGGACATGTTCAGTGTATAATCCACTTTGAACAGATCAATTTCCCCTTTTTCCTCTTCACTCCTGAAACGATATACGAACCAATCGAAAGTACAGAAGCCGGATAAATTCGTCTACAACGGCTGCGGCGGGACGCACATGAAGGCAACAGTGCAAAGTTTTTAGTTCGCCGGTTGCAGAAACCTAACAGATGTTACAACAAGCAAGAATAAATATAAAATTTGCTTCGCATGAATGGACCACCTGACTAACGTAAGTCGACATCCGCCAGTCTAGTGTTTCTTCGTAAGGCGCTATGCTTCTACTTCATGTTGCTATGGACGGGTACCCGGTACCTATACCAGCTGAAGTTCAAAGATTTATAACATTTATATGGAAAAGCAAGACAATGCTGTCGGCTGTTGCCGCCACTGGTTTATAACGACCTCGTTATAATTAGAATACTGCGGGAAAAGGGGAAGAACACAAAAAGGCGGACGAAACCGTAATTTTTTCCACCTCAAGGTTGCTAAGAAATGAGATGAGAAATTTTTTTACACAGAGATGATTTTTTCGATGTTTTGGCTACGTGAAAACAGTAAAAATTGAGTGAATTTAGAGGGTTTCCGTCATAGGAAATGACTGATATACACAGAAAATTTTCAGAAATCTTTTTACGATATTTTCAAGGGTGAATCATTTACATTTAAATTACATTAGAAGTTTAAACCACCAATATTGCAATCCTCTTAGGAAAGACTATTCCTCCTCCTCATCCAAATCGCATAATTTACACTCCCAATACCTAATCGTTTATTCGGGGCTGGAGAAGTACAGTAAACTAATGTTTATGAGAATCAGTCTGGCCTAAAAACCATTACTCGCCAAGGTAGTGGAAAACCTTGGCCGATTTTACATTATTGTAAATTGAGAGTCGAAGGACAAGTTTCTTTGACTTTCCATTGCTTCGTGTGATGGACTCTATGGTATAGGTGCCTCTTTCGGCTTCTTCAGCCTAATCTGAAGCTCTAAAGTTGGTGTCACAGTTACACGCTGTGACGCTGGTGTCATTTTGGATGATCAGCAGATTCTGGACACAGCTTGCAAATTCGGCAGCGCAAAAGCTGGCTCGTTCGGTATACTCATCCTGCGGAGAATAAAAGTGAGGCCAAGATGGTTTTTAGTATCCTACTCATCATTTGAGGATCCGTTTTGCTGCTGTATTATTAACTAGCATTTTATGAATATTGTTCACCATTTTTGAGGATACAATTGTGCGATGGACAACGACATGATGGCCGATGGCTGCTGGACAGCTGAGAGATGACGTCGTAAGGTCTTGAAGTTCTTTTGACAACTTTTGTTGAATTCAACGAGCAGGGGTATGGTGATCCCCCAACGTTTACTACAAGCACCCCAAAACATTTCAACCACAGTCTATCGACTAACGTCAGGTGGGGAGGGGAATACCAACAAAATCCGTTTGGGGGTCTTAGAAGGCTTTATTTATTTTTTCCCCTGGACATTAAAATCATTTACTCCGCTCGATACTGACCAAAATGGCTCCAGTTCGATCAATCGGCTCAGTTTGGCGGCAGATTAGATATATATGAGTGGGCATGACCTTGGGTCAAAATTCACTTTTGCCTTATTTTGGTGGAGGGGATGCTGAAGGGCAATAACCACAAAAATTGTAGCTGTTCTTGCCTTATCTACTCGCTGAAATGAGGAAGCTGAAATTCGGTATGTACATTAAAATAGGGGTCTCAGATGTGCCTTTTGGGGGTTCCGGCTTTTTAGCTCCAATACACCACCACCTTACAGCCTGGGAAATGTGGTTTTTTGGTCAAGTTTTTTCATTTTTTTCATGTTTTGAGTTTGTTCCTCGCATAACTCGCTTCCAAATTGAGTTAGAAACTTGAAATTAAGTTTGTACATTCAGTAGGAGTTCTAGACGTGCCTTTTGGAGGTCTAGACTTTTCAACACCATTTTACCCTCCCCCTTCCCCACAGCTTCAAATATGTGATTTTTTTCTTATTTTTTTCTTATTTTTTGAATTTGTTCTGCGCTTAACTTCCTTCCAGATTGGGCTAAAAAGTTGAAATTAGGTATGTATAGTCTGTAAGGACCCTAAATGTGCCTTTTAGAGGTTTTGACTTTTTAGCCGCTTTGAGCCCTTTCTATTCTCAACGGCGATTGGGAAAATGACAGGCTGAATAAGCATCATTTTGCGAAGCTTTTTTTCATCTCCTTTGTTCAACAGTATCAGGTATAAATTTGCGAACCCCCTCCCCAATTTTCAATAAGGAGGGGTCCTCGGCAAAAGGCAAGAACACCAATCCCCCCTCCTCCCTGAGAACAAGCGTCCATAGGCCTTCGACAATTTTGGTGCAGGATTTTCAACGAATAGTAGAAATTTAGAAAATTTACTCAAAAATTCTGTAAATTCGGAAAGTGGAAGGATCGCGAGAAAAGAGATGTTTACTGTACAACGTCTCAAACGCGAATGAGGACCACTACTTAGTCTACACGCCAAATTTCAACCTACCAGCTCAATTTGGAGAGAAATATGCGCGGGCAGTTTTTTCAAGGTCAAGAAGGAGGAACCTCCATATCTCCTGTCCCAATTGATCTAGATGGTTGAGTTTTGAATATGTTATGCAACTTTTGATTCTTTGTCAAGTGGTTTAAAAACGAACAATTTATCGCATTTTAGCTCCTCATCATCTCCACCCCCAAATTTAAGCATAACTGAATTTTGACCCATGGCAATTTGCCCTCAAAAATATTAACTCTGTCGCCAATCCGAGTCTACCACCCTGATTTTTCCGATTGTGGTGAATAATTTATTTTTTTGAACGTAGGGGGCAGATGAAAAAAGATTAAAAGAAATAAATATTTGATATGGATAAAAATGATCTGAATAGTCTCAATGGTTTTCTAGGACACCAAAATCGAATTTCGTGGGTGCCGCTCCCTCCATCCACCGCCGTTCGATAGTCTGTAATAGCCTGGTTTTCGCTGACGATATAGCATAGAAAATCAGGCTAAAAAATTAAAAAATGGCTCCTTCTCCGGTGTGGCCCAACTAATCATCAAATGAGCAGCCTGGCTCAAAAATAGTAAGGTGTCTATTGATCAAGTGAACTTAAGGAGACCATAACCGATGTTCTGTGGCTGTACAAGAAGCCAACCTAAGAGTGAGGAACTGAATGGTCAGTCTGACCATTGCATCTCAGCAACCCAGTCATTCTACCCCTACCCTTTTTTTTCCAAATAGGTATACTTCATCATCAGCCAAGTCTGTCTTATGCCATGTCATCAAGTTCACCATATGAAAATCTCACTTTTGAACTTCATCATAATTTCGTGTTATGTGCGTGCATACGTACGACTGAACAACGACGACTACCATCGTCGGAATATTTCAAATTCTAATTCTATACACAATATGTATTGTACATAGGCTGCGGATTCTGGAATGAAATTCCGTAAGTTGTTATCGTATTGTAGTGTATATTATGCATACACATACATTTCAACTTTGCGTAAAGCCAGTACAGAGTACAGCAGATGCTTTATAGGGAAAAATTTAATTTCGCGAACAAATAACGCTCGTTAGAGTGGAATGGAAATAGCTAGTTTTTTTTCCTCCTCGTCGTCGTCGCTCGTGCCATGCCATCGGCGTCGCATCGCGTACCAAGCGATTTTATACGAATTCCGTTATATTACGAATAACATAGACGACGAACTATACGTACATGCATATAACAACGCATACGTATACGTAGATGTACATAGACATATACGTACGTAACGTACGTTACGTACATTACATATACCCGTACGATGATTATTCAAAATCAACCCGACATATTTCCTTTGTTTCATTTATACGTCTGCGGGTAAAGGGAAATTTAGCAACTGCTGTACCGTACCATTACCGTAGTATACGTGTATTTGTAATATTTGCAACCTTCGTTTCCGTGTTTCTCTTTCCTCTTTGTCTATAATATCTTCTCGGCTCTCATTTGAAACTTTTTTTTTTTTTCAATATCTATTTTATATATCTACGAACATCGAGCTGGAATTTTTTACAAGCTTTTTTTAATTGCGTATCCGTGCAGTGAAGTGCTATTTACCATTTTTATACGTGAACTTGAAGGGGTGGATGGATTGATACGTATTCGAAAAATCATAGCAGAAGACTGTGCATTTATTAATTTGCTCTTCTAGTGAAAAAATTCCAGATTTTTTGCATGAAAACTCCTATAAGACTTGGGTTTAAATTTTTGACTTGTGCGAACTGCGAAGTAGTTCAGGAAAAATTAGCATTAAAACTGGAAAGAATTGGTGTCTGAAATTTTTGTCATAAATTGTTCTACAGAGTCCCAATAACCACCCTTTGAAACCTTTCACGTCTACTCCTTGAGCTCGGAAAGTGTGTGGGTGAAACATGTTCTAAAATTCAGGTTTTGCCCAAATACAATCAAATACGATAAAAAAAGTGCCCCAAATTTGGAATTTAACCCCCCCCCCCTCCTCCCAATTTTGATCAGATTTGAAAAATATCCAAAAAACGTAGACTTTTGCATCTGGCTGTCCCAGTAGTATTTTCAGTGCGATATTCGGAAAACAGGGGTAAAATTCCTCTTCCTTTTCGTATGCTTAAAAACTGAGGAATTACAAGGTACTAAAGTTGTACCCAGAAATGATGTAATTTTTACCATCGCCTAAAATAGCTGAAAATTTAGCACAAAATCTGAAAAATTACCATCAAAAATGTTCATAAAGGATGAATATGCTGCCCACTCGATATGAAGAGGATTCTGGGGCTAAATTTAATACGCAGGTTTATTTTGGGTTTCGGAGGTATCGACTTTTCAGCCACAGTTTCGTGAAGGTAGTTTTTTGGGAAATTTTTACTGTTTTCTGGGTTTATTCCTTACATATCTTCCCTCCATATTCAGCTGAATTGTTGAAATATGTCTTGTGAAAATTAGTCTAAAAGAATAACGAATTGGCAAAATGCTTTCTTGCTTTTTTCTTGCGATTTTTTTTTTGGAAAGGTAAAAAGGAAATTTTTTCGTAAACAGCTCCGTGAAGTAAATGTAGGGTATTGATTTTACAGGATCGAGCACAATATTTCAATTTACCCCCTTCCCCTCTCGAAAGCTAATTTATATTTTTCGTGTATTCTTTTGCGGTGGTTGGGGGGGGGGGGGGATCAAAAAAATCCGTTTTGGGG
>FIZR01025679.1:0-19540 GCA_900060175.1 Ferrisia virgata | reverse complement strand
ACAGTTTGATGGTGTTGAGATATTGGAGCAGGTTAATTACTTTTTCGCTGCTATCTGCGAGAAGTTTTTTTAAGTCGTTGTTGTCAAAAAAAGTGTTTCGAGCAGTTTGATACGATGGACATTCAATGAGTATATGGGGGATAGTAATAGGGACATTACATTTGGGGGTACAGGGGAGGGGGAAGTTTTAAGAATGAATGTTGGTGAGTGAGGAGTGAGTGTCCAGTTCGCAATCGGATTACGATTGTTTCTGCACGTCTAGAGCGTTGTTCTGAGGTAGCCCATAGAGCAGTCGTGTTTTTAGTGTTCTTGAGTTTGTTTGATTGTGGTATTTGAATACAGAAAGTTTGAAAATCTGTTTGCATCAAGTTTCTGGCGTGGAGTTTAAGGTCGTATAACAGAATGGGAATGTCATTCATAGGGAGGTGTTGATGAGCAATTTTAGGTTAGAAACTTACCAATATAAGAAATTTTTTTAATGGGCTAATGGGGAGGGGGGAGGACATTTAATTATTCAAATATATTAAAAATTTATATTTTTTGATTCAAAATGATAACATTACTCGTAGGTGTATGAATGTAACTTCAGGCAGATTAAATATTGGGTAGTATCTAGCAGGTGAACAAAACATCAGAATTTCATGTCTTGTTTGAGCCTTTCTGTCGTACCCAACTTGTCGCCACTGTCTTAAGGCATGTTCACTTCATTGAAATGAATATTTGATTGTTGGAAATAAAAAATTTTATATTTTATTAAACGAAACAGAATCGAAAGACGTTCGAATGATCAGATATTTTTCAACTGTAAAACCTCGCTAATATAGACTGCGAAATAATATAGTAATGTGCAGCGTACACTGTATAATAAACTGAAAAGCGTACCTACCAATTTACTGCTTCATAAATGTGTACATTACGCACTTGACAGTACACAACGTACATGTATGTAAGTACACACAATTCCAGTATTACGTGAATTCGGAGAAAACAAACTTTTATCGCCAATTTTGCCTTGACCAAAAAGTATTGCGCATACATTGTTAAATTTTTAAGCCTGTAACGCGCCGCCGCCCGCGCCCTCTACGTCGCCATCGCTACTGTGGCAATGGTATACATATTATTTTTTAATTTATCGTCGCCGTCAACGACGACGACTTTACGTACGGCCATACTTTGTTGATAGAATCGCGTCGGAGACGCAAGACGAACAGGACGGGACGACCGAAAAAAAAAAAAAAAAGCACAAAATTTTTCGTAATCAGGAGCGCAGTGCGGCGCAGCGGTTCGCGATGGTCGTACAGTTTGGTCGCATTTATGTATATGTATGTACGAATAGGTAGGTAAGCAGGCAGGCAGGTAGGTAGGTAGGTAGGTACGGGTACGTTTCAACGTCGAAGTCGAAGAGTATTAGAGTATTTCACACTATTTATGCAAACCTTCTAACGTCTTGCGATAGAGAAGTGTTTTTTTTTCTGTTGTTAAAATTCATTGATTGTGGTGCGGGGTACGAGAGGAAACATTACGAAGTTGGCCCAACCGTCCCCACTGGTCACTAGGTTGATGGAGGTCGGCGCTCCATATAGCGAGATTGTTTAACACGTGGAGGAGTTCGCCGAGGGTTTCTTGCGCTATACGTCAGCTCGTTGTGCAGTACTCGCGGCGGCGCAACGCGCAATGACGCTATGACGTCATATCGTTTCCTCGCTTGCACTACGATCAGGCTGAATTTCGGTGTGCAACTTTTCAACTACCAGCGAGCGACGACGAACGAACGATGATGGGTTTGTTGAATATGCATAACTAGCCTAAATGTTTGAATTTTTTACTCGCGTATTACGACCGACAACGACGACGTCTGAGTATCTCAATACATTATTCTATTCTCAACGCGGTTTTCCTCCATATTTACTGGCTTAGGATGAAAAGCGAACGTATGCTATGATATGTACACGTTTGGATTATTGGACGATGCATAATGAACTGATATACTTACTAACGTTTGGAGAAATACCTGATTGTGAAATGTCTTCGTGATTTGAATTTATAATCATCCGAAAGGTACACTCATCATATTTGTATAAATATACATATTAATGATTGAATTGGAGAAGTATAACATAACAAAAAAATTTTCGGTTACGTTAGTATTACAACGATTGATTTTTTGGTTGTATCCCACCCAAGTACTCGAATGCTTCGATTTTTTTCATGATTTTTATGTAATCTAGTGGAAACAGGCAGTTTAATATTGTAAAAAAAAAAAATGTTGACAAATTAAAAAAATTTCATACCATAAAAGAAGCTTAAATTTAGAAAAAAAAAAAATTAAAAATCAGAAATGGAAACGGGACACATTCTTTGGTTTCTTCGTTCTTAATATTCAATTTTTTTCATGAATTAAAAATTTTTTATTTTAAAAATTTAAATAATATATGTATGTAGATTTTGAAAAATATGTGCATATGATCTCGACTGCATCAAATTTCAAAATAAAATGAGCAAGCTCAAAGGGCTATTGAATTTGTATTTTAGATTTTTTTCAACGAATTTTTACATATAGTAATATACCAACCTACTCTGCAAATGTTTTCCATCCTTCTTTTAATATTCAGCTGAAATAAAAAGTATTGAGTATGATTTGTCGTTCAATTTTCACCCTTTTTATAAACTTCTTGAAAAATTTAATTTTTATTCTATTAATTAATTTCTGAAATCGGCATACCCCGTATGAAAAATTTAAAAGAAAATTTGCATTGCTCGCACCTTACACGTTTATAATTTATTTTTATCACGCGTTGGTTTACCCTTCAAACTGAATGATATATGAAATGATGTATTTATCACTGAAAATTATACACGTACCAACTACATACATACCAACGATTGGTTAGCTTACAAAATATTCAGCTTGTCATTTTAATTTTTTTTTTATAGTTGTCTCTTTTTCAACGTTCAAAATTCGTAGTCGAGGTCATTTTGATACCACGAAGTAATGTTTATATACACCCGTGTCCTTATCGTACTTATTGGTTACCTACCTATTTATGGGTGGAATTACGTATTAGGGTTTGGGATGAAAATTTCATTTTTTGGAGAAATGAATTTTGGTATTTAGTATTTCGGAGAGTTCCATAAAAGTCAGGGCTATTGTTTTATTTTACAAGCACCAAAAAGGAAAAAGGGGAAAGGAATAGGATGTGTGTCAGTGGGACAGAAATTTCGAGGTCTTTATTCAAGTTCTTAAATTTACCTTTAAAGAAGTTCTCTTCATTTTTCGCCGCGATGTTTTATCATCACCTCTAAAATGGCTACGTCTGAGTGGTAATTTTTTTAGAAATGAAAGGGAACGAAGGCAAAACATTTTCAGAATATTTGAACTAAATAAATGGTCCAAAAAGGACATCCAACAAGGGATAAGAGTTGCCAAATTTGTGCTAAACGTTGTTCAGTGAACCAGCATCACCTATAGGTGGGTTTGAGGAGCATTGACGAGCTGAACTTTCATCCTCTCCAAGATGTTGAAGTTTTTTTTTTTTTTTTGGTGTATGCTGAGTATGTATTTTGTATCATATAAGTGATTAAAAACCGATAAAATCTATAAAACTGAAACTGAAACGTCAAGAAATTCACTATTACTCGTTCCTTCTCTATAGCTTGGTCAGAAACGAATATCCATTCCATTTGTTGGTTTACCATGTGGGGGCTCATTTTGGTGCAGACTTGCAGAGCTACTGCTGAATTTTTTTATTTTTAACTATGCACAGAAATAGGTATTGATTAAGGTTAAATTATGATTCTGACTTCATTATAGTGTTTAGGGATGTCGATTTATATGAAAACAACACCAATATCACCAACCTAGATATTGCCCCAAAATTGGAGAAAAGGTGCGCTGGGCTGCGAATGAAGTGGCGAAAGTTCAGTGTACCTTTATTGTAATTTACTATATTGATATAGGTAGCAAATATGTAAAATTCCAAAGCTTCCTCGTTATGAACTGGTGTTTGGTATGAATATACAAGTTGCTGCAGTCCTTAAAATAAAGTTTTTCAAACACAGTTGCAATTTTTTCTTATGTTGAAAACGGGTTCAAAAAAATTGCGAAAGGAGTGATTTTTGACTGATTCAGACATGCTGAACACGAATCTGGTGTTTATTTTTTATTCAGACCTGTCGGTCGCATTTTCACACCCCCTCCCCCCTCTACGCAGCAATGTCTGCAATTCTGCAATTACGTTCCTCAACCAAAATTTTAATGACGTAGAATTTTACGCTGAACAACTTTACTTCCATTAATTTTTAGCGTATTGTTCATTATTTTGGAGAAAATACAATAATTTTTGAGGATTTTTTTCATTTTTAAAGACTGTCTACCTCCTAAAAAAAAGTAGAAAATAAATTCTATAAAATTTACTTATCAAAACACATATATTTTGGGTTAAAAATTTCATGTATCCTCTCTTTAGGGTTCGCATCTGCAGCAGTTCAAAGCTTTCTTTTGTCAATTTATTCCGTCCTAAAGGATAAAAATTATTTTAAACATTTATTCTAGTAGATCCATTTCTATTCTCAACATTTGGATTAAAACTAAAATTTTCGCTTCAATACAGGTGAATTTTGAATTTTTTTTCAATAAAAATGTGTTTTTTCGATATTTTGCACTTGTGTGGGCTGGACAAAATTTTCCTCAACTTAAAATTTTTTTCGAAGTAGCTAATGATGTTTTGTGAAAATTTTGGAAATTCAAGAACAGTACGAATAGTGCAGTAGAAAAATTCGAAAAAGAGCTAAACCTGAATAAAATGGCAAAGGAAGGTTGTTTGGCTCTCATTGTACTCGTGAAAGTGTGTGATTAAACATATCTAAAATCTTCGAAAATCTTACTGTTCCATCTACCGTTTTTAAATGCTGTTTGTAGAGTTCTGCCCCCCCCCCCATCCTCAAGTGATTTTCTTATAAAATTGTGAGCAACATGTAAATAAACATTAAAATTTTACGCTGATTACAAATATTATACTTAAAATATCGACATTTCTTTTGAACTGCCAATTTTTGAGGCCCGAAGTTTGAAAAACTATCATTTTTCTTACAGCATGACCAGTTAAAATGATAAATTGACCCCTAGCTGGAATTTTCAAATTATTCGGCGCTACTTGGTTGATGGGGGGGGGGGGTCCGAAAAGCCACTGGAATAAATTTTAACCGGTCATGCTGTTTGGAAAATGACAGTTGCTCAACCTTCGAACCTCGAAAATCTGCGGTTTAAGAGAAGTATCAATATTTCAAGTATGATACTTGTAATTAGCATAAAATTTTAATGTACTTTGATATGTCACTCGCAATTTCAAGAGGAAGTCACTTTAAGGAGGGGATTAGGTCTTCACAAAGAGAATTTAAAAAAGTGAACTGAGACAGCAGAATTTCTGAAGATTTTGGATATATTTAATAACGCACCTTCACGCGTACAATGAGCCAGAAAAAACCTTCTTCAACCACCTAACCATTTTGTCAGGGTGTAATGGTATTTCTACTGCAGTAGAATACCTTTTTTAATTATTTTGACCCCGTTTTCTAAAACATATTATGTAGACACCTAGCTAACTTACCTTCCATTTATTTTGGGTTGAATAAGTATATAATTAGTTGAAAATTTGATACACCAACTTTACAGTCTTGTGAATTGTGTGAAGTTGTACATCGGCATTCGCATGATTTTCAATATTCAACCAGTCCACTGTGAATTATTTCAGTTCCACGCTGCAATTTAACGTTTTGAAAAATTAATTTCCGCGAATGCAAAAAAAAAACACATTCTGAAGGACGTTCATATCCGAGACTACCCCAGTACTGCTTTAGGTTAGGTATGTCCGAGTATTTCGCACCCACCACGTAAATTAGTCACCTTGGTCAAGTTCAAGATTTAGTCATTAGCTAACAAGGTGCAATATTTTGCTAGTTCTATGTTACCTATTTTTATAAACTCTAAAAAATCATGGCGTATCGTCAGCGTCAAGTTTTTTATCTCTTCTATTGTTTTCTGAGTTTTTAATTAAAAAAAAATATGAAGTTTTTCCTCGTTCAAATTACATTTAACTGAGGTATCCATTGTACTATTACTTTTCACTGTATTTTATCTATTCACTACGTAAGTAAACATCAATTGTGCGGAAAAGCTGATGCAATTAAGATAATTAAATGTTTCGATTGTAATCTTTCTAGCTAATTTAATTATAGCCACGTTAATTCGCCATTTGAACAGCCTACTTACTCGTGTTCATCCTAAACGATCTTTTTATCGATTCGCTAAATTTTTTAATGAAACCACATTGGAATTTGATTATTGCAACGATTCGAATGAATGAATGAATGAATAAAATTGTAACGATAATCCGAGAAATAAACTCACACTTACGTTGGTATACTCAGAGCCCACGATGGTCGTACATCGCGAATATTTGTTTAGCGAATATTGCGAAGAAAAAAAGTGCAACAACGATGCAGTTACCTCTTGTAAATAACGCTTAAACCCTAATAAGAGCCTCTGTTACATTGTATGTTTTTAGACAATACTAATTATAGTGTATCCACTAAAAAAAAATTCGTAATTGCGCGCAAACTAAACCTTCTATCACTGCTTTGAAGGCTGCATTGCGTTTTTTCGCTACATTGTAATTTTATTACACAGTAGTCGCCGCTTTATGTAGGTATTTTTAATTCGTCTGTAAGACGTTGCGCTGCTGCACTATAACTCGACACAAAGATGAAATATGTACAAGATAAGTACGCTGTGGTGTTGCATAATTCGCGTATATTTGAGTGAGTGAGAGAGAGAGAGAGAATGACGATAAGGGGGAAAACGCAACTATTAATGCTACTGACGTTCGTTTTTAATTTTTTTTTTTCCATCATACGAATATACTGCAACGTACAACGTACATTTGTATTTAGACATACAATGTTGTTGAATACTCATTCCAAAATATCTGCTGCTTCAACCTTGACGAGAAAAAGCTAATTTTTGTTTTAAAATCGTTAATTTACTGTGGGCTCGAATTAGTTCATGTTTACGTTGTTTTTGTAACGAAGATGATAATATGGTGCGATACATTTTATCAATCTGCCAAAAATGGTGGTAGTAATTTTTTTCAGTGTATTTGATTTCATCAATGATGCATATCTTCTACGCCCTCTGTAGGTACACTCTGCTTAGTCTAAATTTAATAATGTCGTTACCTGCGATAGATACGTACCTATTCGGTGGTGAAAAATTGAAATTATTTTCAGATCTGCTTGTGCAATAGATAGGTATACGTGTAATACCGATCTTTATCAAGTATCTGTGTTGTTGTTGTTTTTTTTATGGTTTTTTGGAAATTTTTTCCAGTTTTATCGCTTCGTTCTATTAAATATGTACATATGATAGTACGTATAATTGCATAGCTATGGCTCTAATTACTTTTATACGTTTAACATTATTGTTGCGATACGATGGTCGTCGAATCCGGTGAGTAATGATTATCTTTATCGTTACTCATATATTAACATTGTTTCACCAAAGTGCATTACGTATTAAATAGTGTACTTTTTGGTGAAATTGCTACGCTCGTTAGAATTTTCATTCCGTGATTGCTATATCTGAATTTTGTGTGTGTGTGTGTGTGTGTGTGTGTACGTTGCTTGGGAATTTTTTCTAGCGTAAGACGGTAAGAGCAATTGCGGTGTTCGTGTCCGGTTATAGGACAACGTAAAATGTATGAAGATAAGTACTGGTTAGATTATGAATCATCATAACGACGAGAGTAACATCATTAACGTTTTATGTGTGCTGTTTTTTAAACTTGAAATACCTAACATTTTGTAGGAATATGTAAATAGATTTGACACTATTAAAAGTTAAAAAAAAAAAAAAAAAAATTCCATGCAATTGTATTTTGAATGATTTAAAAATCTGTTGGGGGGTGGGGGGAATTGTGAAAATTATTATTTTATAAACGATACCTACGTGTAAAATTTTTATAAATGGGTAAATTTTTTATCGATCTAGGTATACCTTAAATCGAACATTATTGAGTCATTGTAGTCATCATTGTTTGGTCTTAAGTAATTGAGGTTTCATAATACTCATATATATACCTACCCAGTTCATTAAATTACGTACGTATAATTTTGTTTATGTATTTTTTAATCTTTAAATCTAAGATAATAACAGTACCAAACCGTAATATAATGATCGATATCACAATTCGGGTTATTAAGTAAATATCGGATTACTGAAGGAGATGTAATAAAGGAAGTAAACCAGTTAAACAGAGTTAAACGTGTAATAAACGAAACGAACGCTCTAAATAAATTGAATCAGTAAATATTGTATCTGCTTTATTATTGGAAACATTCTCCTAAGTAGCCGCTTTATATAGAATTATTGGGAGAAAATTTCGAGATTATAATTTTAATGATGTATTGCGTATCAAGATTTAAAAAACTGATAATTTACCGCAACAGTTACCAAGAGACTTTTTTTTCACCGAGATCGAAATTCTTTCCATTATAAGGAAGTTGTCAGCTGTTCAACTACCCTCTCGTCGTATTCATATGAAAATCAAAACGAATCCAGAAGATTGAGGAAAAATAATAAAAAAACCTAAATGGATGGAATTTAATCGAATTATGTAAAATTATAATTGAAATTGAAACTACTTATGCAAAGTGGTAAAACAATTATGGAAATTTTTATGAAGGACAAGTGGTTGACATTATTACTAGGTTTATCTATACTTTACTTCATTAGTTACTTGAAAATTTTCCAAATGAAGGGCGAGGGTTGAAATTTATATAAGCCCAAAATACAAGATTTTTATGGGGAAATTAGACAATTTTTTGAAGACTCTGTCCCCTGACCAACAAATACTAAAGAAATTGAGCCGATCAAAATTTTTCAAAAAATGAAACTTCATTTATTGAAAATTATTTTTAAAAATAGAATTATTTTGCATATATTTCCAATATTTTTTAAAATTAATTGAATTTCAAATGTTCAATTTTTCCGAGTATCTTACAGGTTTTTCACCAGTGGGGGAGAATTGGGAGGGGAAGAGTGAGTCGCTTTCCCATTCCCTATCCTCCTTCGCTACAGTCCTGGTATTTTGAATGAAATTATTTTCAAAGAATTCATTCTTCGCGATCAAAAAGGTCTCTGTTATTGTCTTTGGTGTACTGTTGTAATATTGCTTTAAAAAAAGAGGGGAGTGGGGGAGTAGGTTGTTTCAAAATTTTTATGAATGAAAATTTTCAAGCTAAAAAAATAAAATAAAAAGACTTGGAAAATTTAAGTCGAACCTTTAAAAAACACTCAGTTTAGATAAATCTCTAAAAGCTTTTTTACCCCGAAGCTCTGCCTTTACATAAAAGTTAATCTATATTCATAGAAGCTCACCATCACTCTCTGAATGAAAAATGTAAAATCAGTGCAAAAATATCAGTTTTCCATCCAAACACTTTGGATACGGGGGTATGGAGAGATCCTCCAAATGTTAGACTAGCCAAGCTGCGGGAGGGGGTATGGGGAACTGAGCACTTCATTTTCTCAAGCAATTTTTTCCACTTAAAAATTCATTTTTACACACGAAAAAACGGTAGCATTTGGTACTTAGAGCTTAGAAATACGTCAAAATATCAATTTTTCAATCCCTAACCTTTGAGATTTTGCAAAATTTTCGCCTGCGTGTCAGCAAATCCCCTCCTCCTTCTCAGTCGACGAGTTTTATTAATTCATTACACCACTGTCTGCGCAATATTTTCTTGTAAGTGCCTATCCTAATAAGGGACAAAAATGGCCTCAACCCAAAATCGATCAAACTTGAACCAGATTGTAACTTATGGTCTAAAAACAACTCGAAAAAATTTTCGACCCACTACACTATCCCTTCCGGAATTTTTGTCCCCCAAATGTCGAAATTTCAACACGCGTTGTCTCTGAAAGGGTAGAAAGGCGGGGTAAAAACCTTTGAAATTTTCACAGATTATACATCTTGCTGAGTACTATGAATGGAATTTTTTTGAAATTTTTCAGTTCACATTTTCCAATTTTTTTTTCATGCTGAAATTTTCAAAAAAATTTTAAAAAAGTTTGGGGGAACTCATGGCTGAACATTTTATTATTGTCTGTGCTAGGTGATCATCTACCACGTGTATTTTTTGCACTGGAAAAGTCCAAAATTTTCCTCAAGACTAATAAACGTCTCAGAAACTGCTTTCAATCGATTTGGAAGGTCGAAAGTGAGGGTATGTACCAATTTTCATCTTTTATCGTTGATAAGAACAAATTTTCATGATTTACAGGACGGTGAGATAATTTTTAAATTTGAAAAATTCGTCAAAATTCAAGAAATGCACTTCATGACTTGAAATTTTGGAAATGAAGTTTTTTCAATATGTACCATTAATTTATTCATGTATTGACTCGAAATTTTGCTTTGAGTTGTGATACCTTCTTTATTAATTATGAAAAAAGAAGTGAAAAACGTGTTTTTTTATTATTTTGATTTTTTTTAGCACGCTGCACTCAATTTTTGAACCCCAAAAAAATATGTGTGATAGATGACCGCCTAACAAATATAATAAAAAAATTTCCAGCCACGAGTTCCCGACACTCAAATTTTTTTACATTTTTTTTTTCAATTTCAACGTGAAAAAAAATAGAAAAAATGTGAACTGAAAATTTTCAAAAAATTCCCATTCATAATGCTCAGCAAGATGTATAATTTGTGAAAATTTCAAAGGTTTTCACCCCACCCCTCTACCCTTCCCAATTTATATCGTGTATTGAAATTTAGAAATTTGGGAAGGGCGATAATTCCTCATGGGGTGGTGTAGTGGGTCAAAAATTTTTTTTGGTCGTTTTTAGATCATAAGTAACATTTTGGTTCAAGTTTGATTGATTTTGGGTCGGGGCCGTTTTTGACTCTTATTAGAAAAGGCTTTTTAATTATTGATTATTTTTACCATTAGAAGCAGTTGAATGTTACTTTTAGAGCTCACAAATGCAGAATGCGCTTGAATGCTCATTTTTTGAATTTTCACTCCTAATATATATAGAATTTTTTTTATGCAGCAAAGAAGATAAACTTGAAGTACATTTCCATAAACTAATTTTATTAACAATTTCATATTTTGAAGTTGAAAAAACGAAGAAAAAAATTGCTCGGAATAAATTTTCCAACATTTTATCGCTTAAAGTAGAACTTATGTGAAAAATCACTTAATTGGTTAAAGCATCACGCATAAGGTTGTTTTTAATGTCTTAGCCTTTCTGGTGTACTTCCAGGGTTATTTTTTCGAGACCCTCTGGTTGAATCTCCTGAGAATTTCAAAAATCTATATTCAAAAAAAAAGTTCTAATGAATTTTCTATTTGAAAAAAAAAAATTGTCACAAATTTATAATGGCGAAATGCAACATGTATACAGTTCGTTGACTGGTCGTAAGACTTCGGAACCTATCTTTTACCTATACCTGCTTTGCTTACTACAGCGGATGTTAAGAAAAGAAAAGAGGAAAGAAAAAGAGAGAGAGAGAGAGAGAGAAAAAAAAAGGTAATTACTCGAACAAAGTTGTCAAAGAAATTCATGCTGTCGAACATGTTTTCGTATAGAGTAAGTATTTGTCGAATACAAAGCAACCAATTATTGCGAGAGAACCTTGAAAAAGCGAGTTGTCTTCGTAGAGTGGGACTAGAATGGAGGTACTCATCATACTACATATACATACATACATATTCGTACGTAGCTACATACGTACTGTATCATACTTGTACACATAATTCCCACCATGTAAAATAATTTGGTACCTTATTACTGACCTATCTTATATACATTGTACATGTAGTGTTGGTGTATCGGTAGAACTTCGTCCTTATCCAGTTTACCCCGATTACCTCCGGCTGTCCATCGTTTTCCTCCACGTGTAAGACCGACCCGGGTCGAACGCCTATTCGACGATGTACGTATATCTTTAGTTCCGCATCCTATACAGGAAAATGAGGGAAATAAGTGACGTCACTTTGATGTCGTTTGTAGTCGACGACGACGACGACGACGACGACGACGCCGCCGTGCGCCGCCTTAACTTGATCGGCCTCGGTATATACGCTTATTCGATAGGCAGTGAGGTACTTTGTATGTAATGTAGTATCTACTCGCGTACTCCGTAGTCGTAATAATACTTACGACGAGTAAGAATAAATAACGCATGCGCATTTCGTTGCATTCACAAACTTTCTAACGAGCATTTTTCGGCACGTGTTTTCGAAGTGCTCGATCTCATTTAGTTTTTGAATACTTGTTGTCGAAGGTACGCGATGGTTCGTTTGGGAGTTAACCCGGTTTTCGTTCGGTGCCGGCAAGTACTTCTTCAGGGGGTTGTGGAAAGTTGGCGAAATGAACGCTGCAGCCGATGTTGATAATTCGAAACAGTAGTGATCGAAATTTAACGAAAATTTACACCGCCATGTATCTAGTCCCCATTTTCACCGCGAAGTGTTCATTATACTGTTAAGAATTTCTTTTTTTTTTTTGGTTTGTTTGTTTCCTTTTTCCCCCAAATTTTACGTTCGCTTTCGTTTGTTTGTTTTGTTATTATTACTCTTTTTATTTTTTTCCTTTGTTATCGTTCGAGACTGATTATTTGATATACTTTCATTTTCTTCTTTTTGTTTTATCATTATTATTATTCTTTTTTTTTTTGGAGAAATTCTCGTTTCGCGCAAACTTTATTATTTTGAAAATGTACGTCGACAAAAATGGCAAAAATTGATGAGAGTACACAAAAAGAGTGGATTAAAAATTTATGGATGAATTGCAAACCCGGGGTTAGACAAAATGGTAAGTTTTTCTTTTTCTTTTTTTTTTTTTTTAATTTTTCAACGAATTTTTCCATTTTTTCCGGTTAATTTGAACTAATATTTGAACAAATATTTTATATTTTTTTATCATCTTTTTTTTCTTCGTAGAAGCAAAATGAGCTGATTTTGTCGAATTGAAGCTCGTTAAAATATATTTTTTATTTTATTTTCGCCGTGAAATTTTTTCATCTTGTAGGCTTTTAGATAAATAATAATTATCTATTAATTATTAACAAATACTGGTAAGAGCAATACAAATGTTTATGTTGAATTGGTAAATGCGTGAAAAAGATCCGATTACCTTTTTTTTCGTTTTGGTCCCATGTGAAAATACTAAAATTTGTTGTACATTAACTTTGCAGCATTCTTGAAGAGAAAATCAAATCAAACAAATTTACGATTCATTGATAATACGAGTAAAAAATCCATCATTATTTAAAAAAAAAAAAGATTTGTATATTTTGTTAAAATTTTATTCAACATTTTCTTTTTTTTTTTAAAGATAAAATTTGCAATAATGCGTATATAAATCTAGGTATATACCTTGAGCTTCTGGCATAATATAGAAGTCTATAACTCGTAAGTCATGAAATGAATTCGTATAGCACTCGAACGTATGTATAAGTAAAACCAAAAAAAAAAAAACAACAACAACAACAACAAAATAAAAAGTCAAGTCAACCAAACCACTTGTAATTTAAACAAGTGAATAATTTGAAAAAGAAGTGGCACACTTATTTTGATACTTGATATCTCTTTTAATTAGCATCATACACACACATGCATTTAGTGCCGAGAACTAGCTACATACTTGTAAATTTTTTTCACTCTTATTTACTTGTAAAAAATATTTAAAAAAAGAAAACACCACCCTCGAGTGTATAAATTTGCAGCGCAACGGTAAAATTGCGGAAGCAATTATCTCTATTATTAAATTCCTTAAATGCATTTAATCATATTGCAACTAAACTTAATTAATATTTTAATTTAAAATCTAAGTGCGGTGTTGGTAAACGTGAAAAGAGCGTTCGCTATTCGTTTAAAGAAAATTCAAAAGGATGCTAATGACAAAACAGATTGTAAGGGATTGAATGAACGAGGAAATATTGAAATAGCACGCTAAGATATGAGTTTAAAGTGGTGAAAAAAAAAAATCGTTTTGTAAAAGACGAGTAAAGTATTGTTAATGTTATTTCTCTGAAAGTGGAATTAGCTTATTGTTCTGCGCAATCTTGTTCTAGGTAATGATATTCTTATACTGTTGGAAAGATTTTTCAAATTTGTAACTTCGTAAAATGAGGTCTTCATTTTAATCGCGTTGAAGGGTGTTTTGTATTCGCGTTAATTCTTGCTACATCCACCTACCTATGTATATAGGTAGTTTGAAAAGAATTCGATAAATTAAAAAGTAACAATGTAGGTAGTTAGGTAGGTAGATGCCTATTTTATTATTGTACTTTTGGTTTTCATTTTTCATATTCGTTGTACGTCCTACAATCACGATTTATTGTGTGTAGGTTTAGGTATACTTCAGGTACATACGTACTTTTCTATTTTACACGCTATGAAATTAAAAGTCTATTTTACTCTGTTTTAGCATTAGGTATGTAGCTATGTACCAGGTAAACAGTTAAACACTATCGCTAAAAATTTCTTCGTTCCAAGATATTCTTTTTCAGTCGAATTTCACGTATATTTAAATCATTTATTATGCTAAATAATGAGATTTGGGAGCTATAAAAAATAAACGTAAATCAACGTAACGATCTGTGTAGGCAAGAAAAAAAATATATCACGGCGTGGAATTGTTTATATTGATTGCTGATTGGCTGATTGGTGAACTAATCCTAGCGGTTCCTAGCTTCCTACGCCATCTTTGTACAACTTATTATACAAAGGATTCCTCGACCAGTTCGCTATTTTATGTATAGTAAATTTTCGATGACCTTACAAATAATTCTTAGTCCAGTAAATCAAGACTTTTAGTTGGAAAACATTCGGTAAATGGATTTCTTTTTTTGTATCACGAACAGAAGTGTACGCTGTACACAGCAGCAGGGTAGATTTGGACCGAACTCTTGTAGGTGGTTGACTTTGAGTTGAAAACCCATCACATAACATTTTGTTCCCTCAAAACAAAAAGAAATGGGGAGTTATGAGTTCTCGAAGTAGGTTTATTTTTGAGGGAAAAAAACTTTGTTTTCGTCATTTTTACCTCCTAAAAGTAGCGTTAGAACCCCATCTAGGGGGGGGGGGCTGAAAAGTTGCCGATCGCAAAAATCAATTTTTATAAACAAAATCCCAATAATAGGCCCTTCCGCCTCCGATAATGCGCCTAAAATTGAATAATTATTTTTATCCGAGGAAAGCGAATTCCATTCAACATTGATTAAAAGTTTTGCATCCAGAGTAGCCAACCTTTTGAAACTTTTACCCGGAGATGTAGCCAGGTGGAAGGGGTTGAGAGCTTGAACCACCCCGCTCCCCTCTTGAAGTCGAAAAACTTGAATAATTTTTACATTACATTTATGCTAATTTTTTTCTCAAAACTTCGAAAATTCACTTCTTGATCGTTAAAAAGTCCATTTTTTTCAAAATTTCGCTCTCGCTTCGATCAGGCCTGGTGAACTAAACGATTGTTTTGTTCGGTTCTGTTCATTCGTTCAAGAGAATATCAAAGTTATTGCTCTGTTTGGTTCTGTTCCATATTCCACTCCATTTCATCCTGTTCTGTCCTGTTCTGTCCTTGTTCTGTTCTGTTCTGTTTTTTGAGTTCTGTTCTGTCCTGTTCTATTCCGTTCTGTTTCATTCTGTTTTGTTCAGTTTTGTTCAGTTTTGTTCTGTTCTGTTCTGTTCAATTCTACATGATTTTGTTGGGAATTGGAAAAGTGGCTGATTTGATCTCTCTCTCCCTTTCATTCGTTCATTTTTGATTCTAATAAAAAATTTCACTCTCACACTCTCACATTGTGAAATAATTTGGAATTGGAAATTTTGGAAATATGGAAATTGATGTAGTAGTCGTAATTACGTTGTTTTAGACGCTCATTTGATGGCAATGTCATGCCATGAGAGATATGAAAAAAAATTATCAGTGTTCTGTTCTGTTCAATTTCATGTCGTTCTGTTCGGTTTTGTTCCGTTTTATTTGTGCAAAAAATGAATTTGTTCTGTTCTGGTTATCGTTCATTGAAAACAAAACTTTTAGTGTTTTGAATCGTTCATTTTGTTCTGTTCTGTTCTGTACCGTTCAACCAGCTCTGACTTCGATCAATTTTTATAATTTCAGACCCAAAAAATAGTACACAGAAATAGTAGAAACCCCCTCCTTTGACCCACTCTGAGCTACACCACTGTTCTTACCATTAATTATCAATACATTTTTAGCTTTGATCCCTAATAATTAATTTTCCATTTGGTTGCCTTATAAAACCAAGTTTTTGTACAATTTTAATTGGAATTCTCGTTTCTGATTTTTTTTTTTTTTTTGGACACCTTATTGAGGTAAAAGGTCTTTTTATTGGGGATTTAAAAAAAATTTTAAATGTCGATTTTTACAATCTACAACTTTTCAAACCCTTGTTAGTTGGGTATAGCTATAAGTCGTATCAGGTCTAGATGCTAATGGTATAAGAAAATGCAGAAACTCTAATCGCATTTTTTCTGCTCTGTGACCGAGGTCCTATATGTTTTTAAAGAGGTGAAAATGATAAAAAAAACAATATTTTCCAAAAATAATCCCACTTTGAGGACCCATAGCTTTATACCTATTTGAACTAGTTTTCAACTCGAAGTCAGCCATTTAAGTAAGTTGGGTCAAATTCTGTAGCATTTTTTTTTTTGGATGCGCCATAGTGCATAGTCCACAAGCGCGGCGGGGAGGGGGTTGAGTAAGTTGAAATTTATTCAAAACTCTGGGGTTTTGCCATATATTATCTAGAATTGGTTTCATCAAAAAAATAGTTCAGTACTTTTTTGTTCTATTGTAAATTTTCTACAATTTTTGTATTCATCATTTTTTCCATACAAGTAATGGGTAGAGAGTTGAGGAAGTTTTTAAAAATTATACTTGAATTTCAACCCCCCCCCCCTCCTAGTAGTGTGAAAATTACTTAAAACAACGAAAAGATAATGAGAAATAACAGATCTTTGTGAAAAACCATACCATTTATTCATTTTCGCAGTACCTATCACTCATCAAAATTTTAAAAATTTTCGTGCTCGCTAAATTCATAAAAAAAAAATTTTATCTCATAAACTGAGAGCAATAAATCTGGAATAAGCGAAGATAGGCGGTAAGGGGAAGTAAAAATTTTGGTGGAAAGTTTTTACCCCTGTGGTAAAATTTTGAGGCATTTTGAAAAAATTTGAGTTTAAAGCGAATTTTGCTAATTGAAGGGTGTTTGAGCAGCTCTCCATCAATAACTCGTGTGAAAAAATAGCAAAAAAACACATTTTCGAGGATACGAGAAGGTGCAGTAAAAATGAAAAGTCAAACCCCCTTAAAAGGCATATTTTGAATCTATACTAAAAATCTACATACCAAATTTCAATTTCCTAGATCAATTTAGAGGGGAGTTACGCGAGGAATAAACTCCAAATATAAGAAAACTCACCCGAAGAAAACACATTTTTAGGGCTGTGAGGGGGGAGCAATGGGTCTGAGAAGTCGAAACTCCCAAAAGGCACATTTATGGCCCCCTACTAAGTCTACGAAACCAATTTTCGACTTCCAAAGGAGAAAACCCCTCATATCTCTCTTCCTAATTGACCTAGGAAGCTGATTTTTGCACATGTTATACACTTTAGATTGCCTATTGAGTGGTTTAAAAAGAACCATTTTTTGAGATTTTAGCCTCTCAGCACCTACTTCTCTCCAAATTTAGGCGTAACTGAATTTTGACCCGTGATCATCCCCGCTCCATAATATCAAATCGCACTCCCATTAAATCCTATTTCCCAAATTTGATCGATTTTGGTCTTTATCGAACTGAGCTACTGATTTTCAGTTTCGAGTGAAAAAATGAAAATAAATATCTAACTTGGGCAAAAATTATCGTAATGGTCTTCCAGGACCACAGAACAGAATTTATTGATACCCCCTCCCTCCCACCTGCCGTAGTCTGATAGATTGTACGAGCCTGGTTTTCATATAGACAAATTTGCACAGAAAATCAGGCTAGTTATTGAACTACTTTTAAAATGAACGTAACGAAATTTTGAACAAGTTTGAGCGTCCTCCCCTCTTTTTTTTTTATCGATGTATACTTTCAATTAACTTACTTATAAAATTAGTTATTCGAAAAGAAATTAAGAAATATTCATTTAGATTGAAATTATTCATTTTAATGCAAGTTGCATGTTAAAATAAGGTGTAGATATGCTTAAGGCAAATTTTATAGCAAACATTCTCTACACGTAACAACCTGAATTTTTTTTTCCATTGTTCGACCGCTTTATGAATTAATAAAAGTTTCGGGCTCGAATTTCATAAAACTTTATAAACTTGTTAAATTGAAGCGAATATTTATGGATTTATATGTAAAAATAGGCACGCATATTGTCGCGATTTTTAGAAATACAGGGATGGGTGCGTTGAATAAAAAATTCTATCGAGTCGTCGACCTCAGGTATTATGATAGAAAAAGGTATCAATGTGTGTGTAGAGAGAGAGAGAGAGGGAGGGAGACACAAAGTTCGTAGAACTGTGGCGACATATTTTATAACTTTTTTAAAAGCCTAAAATAATGGAACGAGATACTAAGTAGGTATAATACATTTACGACGAGTATATAATGCACCTACCTGTGTAGAATTATTTTCAGGGCGTATTTCGTTGTTGACCTGTAACTCACAAAATAGGTAGGTAGGCCTACTAGGTAGCTAGGCTACAGTAGTTGTTAACATCCGAATAAAGAGAGAGAGAAACGCAAAGAGAGAGAGAGAGAGAGACAGAGAGACAGAGGGGGAGAAAAAAATAAAATTATATCTGGAACTGTTTTCTCGATGAGAAATTTAAATCGAAGAAGTGCAATTCTAATTAAAACCGAGTCGTCTGTTCTGGCGAACTACGTAAATGATGCAACCATCTGGAAAAGGTACCCTATGGTACGAGAGACGAACGCGGAGGATGCAGGTAAAATGTAGGCGTAAATTTGAAAGGGCATTTCGAGTCGTATGGTGTTAGCCTACGACGTAAAATAGGATAAAAAAATTAAGGCGGAATCGGGTTCCATACAGCCAGGGTATTTAGCGCTGGCAAAAGTTTATACAATATATGCGAGTAAACATAGCGGCGATGTTTTGAAATTTACGTTCGTTCGAACACCCTCTTCGCCCTGCCCTGCCCTGGGCCCCATCGCCCGCTCTTGAGTACACAGGGATACGCGAGTTGGCGCACGTTCGTCGTATATTTGCTCGATTTTTCATTGCCGGATTCCAGTTTTGCAATGTAGGTCAGGTTGATATTAGCAAATTGACCTACACGACTCAAGGGTGGCATTGATCGGAACGGGAGAATATGTATTTGGAAAATTATTCGCTGGGTTAAACCTTAGAGAGCTGGAGCTTTTCTGGGTCATCAATTCGTCGACCGTTTACTTTCCTTTCTTCGTTGGTTTGGCCAAAAAGAATACACACACAA
>FIZR01025678.1:0-14088 GCA_900060175.1 Ferrisia virgata | reverse complement strand
TTTTTTTTTTTTTTTTTTTTTTTTTTTTTTTTTTTTTTTTTTTTTTTGAAAAAAGGGGGAAAATTTTGATAAAACAATTTTTTTTCAAAATATCCAAACAAGTTTATGAAAATTTGATCATGCCAAGTGGTGGATGGTATCTTATTACTTTAAAAAAACATTTTTAATAGAGTACTTGAAAGAGCTTTTTAAAAAACTATAGACAAAATTTAGAAGATATTCAAACATTTTTCCACATTTAATGCTTCATATTTCACGTACTACACAATCTATGACCCTAATTTTTTTTTAACAAAAATACTACATTGTATTTGCCACAACTATTTTCATTTCTTAAATTGGAATTTTCTAAAAATTACTCTGAATTTTTTGAAAATGAAAAATTCAAATGCATGTAGCACAGCTCTTGCAACATTTTGGGTAGGCAAACCATGCTACATGAGTACAACTTGTGTTGCTCTGCCTGTGGTATGAAGGAGGTACTATCGAGATGGAACACGTTGTATATTAAAATTAGATATTAAATCTACGAATATTTTCAGCATAAAATGGAACTTGTGAGCAGCGTGAAAGCTCTAGAAATGATGGGATATAAATTATACGCGACCAGTGGGACTGCTGATTTTTACACCGAACACGGACTCAATGTAAATTATTGTTTTCGAACTACCTACTTCTTTTTGCCAACATAAATTTATCTCATCTTGTACCCTTCTTAATAGGTTGAACCGGTTCACGTTGTGTTTGATCTTGAGGAAGGAACATCGACCGACGAATTACAAAAACTAGCCGAAGTTTTAGCTAGAAAAGACATCGATTTAATTATCAATTTACCGATGCGCGCCGGTCACATGCGCAGTAGATTCTCATCGTACAAAACTTATGGCTACCATACTCGCAGATTAGCCGTAGAATACGCTGTGCCTTTAATTACGGACGTTAAATGCACCAAATTACTCGTAGAAGTGTGTAAATATCTATCTGAATCGTCCTAAAAATATTTCGTCTATTGACCATTATTTTCTTTAGGCAATGTACCAAATTGGAGGAGCTCCTCAAATGAAAACTCATACAGATAGGTTGTCATCGCATAGATTAATTAAATTACCCGGTTTTATCGATATTCATTGCCATATTAGAGAACCAGGAGCTCCTTATAAGGAAGATTATGCTTCGGGAACGTCAGCTGCCCTGGCTGGTGGGGTCACTTTGGTTTGTGTGATGCCAAATACCAATCCAGCGATAGTAGATGAAAGTACATTGAATCAGGCTAAAGAGGTAGCTCTTCAAAATCGTCCGGCTTTCTATTGACATTGAGCTGAGACGATTTCAAACGTTTGATTGCTTTTAGTTGGCTAAAGCTGGAGCTAGATGTGATTACGCTTTATTTGTTGGAGCTACATCTGATAATTATGATACGGTTAATAAATTAGCCAACGAAGCCATGACTTTAAAGATGTATCTAAATGAAACCTTCAATACACTGAGATTACCTGATATAACGCATTGGATGAAGGTGCATAATTTTTTTAAATAAATATATAAAAGTTATTCAGTAATAAGTTTTCATCAAATATAATTTCTAATTCTCCTAACATACGTGTAATTAGCATTGCGAAAATTGGCCCAAGAAAATACCTATTTGCGCTCACGCCGAAAGTCAAACGACAGCTGCTATAATTATGGTGGCTTCGTTGTACAACCGACCAATTCATATCTGTCACGTGGCCAGAAAACAAGAAATATTGGTGATTCGTACAGCAAAGGCCAAAGTACGTTGAAAAAAAGGCTCCTCCCCTACGTAAAATCGTTCGCTTTACATAACTGAATTTTTCGTAGGGTTTACCAGTCACTTGCGAAGTAAGTCCTCATCATTTATTTTTGACAAATCAACATGCTGAAACCATCGGCCAATCGAAGAGTCAAGTTCGGCCTTCTTTGTGCACCGAACAGGACCGACAGGCGTTATGGGAAAATTTAGACGTGATCGATGTTTTCGCCACTGACCACGGTTAATACCACCAGATAATATAATCATCAAGTGCAATCAATTTGCTAACGATTTTTTGTACGGTTTATATAGCTCCTCATACGGTATCGGAAAAAGAATCTGAGAATGCTCCGCCAGGATTTCCCGGTCTCGAAACTATTCTGCCGTTGTTGTTAAATGCTGTGCATGAGAATCGAATGACCATGGATGTACGGTCACTTTTGAACTATACCGTTGCATACTTCGGCCATAATTTCGCCTTGATCTTATACTTTTATTATTTTCAGGATTTGGTGAATAAATTTTATCATAACCCGAGACGTATATTCAATTTACCCGAACAACCTGATACGTTCGTCGAAGTAGACTTAGATGAAGAATGGGTAATTCCTGAGAAACCTCAGTTCTCTAAAAGTCAATGGACTCCGTTTGCCGGAACTAAAGTAGTCGGAGCCATACATCGGGTTGTACTGCGAGGAAAAGTAGCATACGTTGAAGGACAAGTACGTTTACATTTCAAATGAAACTATTTTTGAATGCAGATGCAAATTTGAATAATCGCGATATTTTTCCTAAGGTGTTAGCCGAACCGGGCGAGGGTAGGAATGTTCGCGAATCTCGAAACCTTATCAGCTATCAATCATCGGAAAATATCGAAAGAAGAAATTCTAGAAACTCAAATCTTCTCGAAATGCCTTGTACGCATCCGCTATGGAAATCAGAGACGAAAGTTCATGGTAAAGTATTCATGTTTTAGAATTATAACGAGCTGGAGATTTTTTAGCCTGATTTTCTATGTCATATTACCTGTGAAAAGAACTAAGCTATTACAGACTATCGACCTACAGCGGATAAGGAGAGGGGAGGGAAGAGGGGTATCAATGAAATCCGATTTGAGAGCCGAGAAGATCGTTGAGATCATTTTTGACCAGTATTTATTCGTTTTTATTTTTTTGCCCCGAAACTAGAAATCATTTGCTCTGCCCAATACCGACCAAAATCGATAAAATTTGGGCAGTAGTTTTAGTCCACAATTCAAACACCAAAAAGAGCTCTAGAAATCGAATTCAGCGTTCCTTTTTGCGAAGAAAAAAAATGAGCTGCCAAAATGTCGATGCTATCCGTCTTATTCGGAAAAGTGTACCTAGTTTCAAAATTTTAACCCTGTACAATGGGGTGGGGGTGAATCCCTAAAAAACTGATTTGGGGACATAGCCCAAATCGAAAAAACTCGACGGATTTGGGTTGAGGTACTTCCCTTAATATCGAATATGTAATTTTCTTCCATTGCACCCTGCACAACTGCATTCTGTTGCACTTTGAGTGCAATTTATATGCATTTTGGACGATTTCTGACAGTAAAACAGCTCTCTTATCTAAAATATAGGCGAGAGCCAAAAAATACTCGTTAATTTTGATGAATCAAACTATTTAAAGTCGATTCCCGCAAAAGTGGCCGAAAAATTAGTGCACAATGCGATGTAATGAAAATAAACAGGTTAGTCACCCCATCCCCCCACACCAAAATTAAGCCATAGAATATTTGCTCAATAATAGCGATGTGATATATCAGATTAGGTCAAAATTTCGCGCTGAATCCGAAAATCATCATTATTTTTTATTTCGACCTCCCTCGATGAAGTTCCGCTCTCAAACTTGAATTTGAGGGGGAAACTGAAGAAGTGACGCCATTCAGATGAAATGTAATTAAAATGCACGCAAATCAAACAATTGTAGCTGATTAGTTCCAACATTAAGCATACCTTAGACACCCAAAAAACTTTTTGTGCCAATTGACGGAAGTTAAAAGTTGTACATTATATTCAAAAATCAGCCTACTAGGTCAATTAGGAGGAAGGAAATGAGAATTTTTCTCCTTTTTGACCTTGAAAACTAACCTTTTCCCCCTATCTCTCCTCTAAATTAAGCTAGGAAGTTGAAATTTGGTGTATGAATTTAGTAGGAACCGTAAATGAGTTTTTTGAGAGATTTTGCTTTTCAGCCCCTACCCCCTTCTCACAGCCTCAAAAGTGGCTTTTGGACGAGTTTTCTTATTTGTTGATTTTGTCCCACCCGCATAACTCCCTTCCGAATTGAGCCACCAGGTTGAAATTTGTCGTGTGGATTTAGGAAGGATCCTACATGCACTTTTTAGTGGTATCAACTTTTTAGCCCCCTTGTGCCGCCTCACAACTGCAGAAGTGCTTTTTTGGTCGACAGTGGCGTCGTATTTGATATTTTTGAACGGGGGTCATCTCGGGTCAAAATTCAGCTACGTTCAAATTTCGAAGAAAGTGTTCTGAAGATCAAAAGGCTTAAAAATTGTTCCTTTTTGTGCTAATCGATGGCGAGTCAAAAGTTGCATAACATATTCAAAAATCTGCCTCTTAGGTCAATTAAGAGGGAGGGGGCATATTGGGGTTTTCCCCAACCTTTTTGACCTTGAAAACTGAATTTTCCTCCTCTATCTCTCCTCTAAATTAAGCTAGGAAGTTGAAATTTGGTATGTGGACTTGGTAGGAACCATAGATGTTTTTTTGGGTGATTTGACTTTTGAAACCTCAGAAGTGGGACTCTCTTATGTTTGGAATTCGTCCTACTCATATCTCTACTCTAGATCGAGCTACGAGGTTGAAATTTGGCATGTAGGTTTACTAAGGGTCTTACATGCGTCTTTTGGAGGTTTCAACTTTTCATCCCCTATCACCATCTCACATCCCCGAAAAAACGAGTTTTTGGTCGGTTTTTCTTATTTTTTGAGTTTGTTGCACGCATATCTCTCCTTCTGCTCTGCCCGATACCGACCAAAATCGATCAAATTTGGGCAGTAGCCTTGGATTAACGTTGGATATGATATTTTTGAGCGGGGATGACCTCAAGTCAAAATTGAACTGTGGTCAAATTTTGGAGAGGGGGCACTGAGGGCCAGAAAATGGAAAAATTGTACTTCTTTATGCCAATCGATGGAGAATCGAAAATTGTACAACATATCCAAAAATCAGCCTCATAGGTCAATTGGGAGAGGGGATATGGAGGTTTTTTTCCCTTTTTGACCTTTAAAACTAGCTTTTCCTCGCCTATCTCTCTTCTAACTTAAGCTAAGAGGGTGAAATTTGGTATGTGGACTTGATAGCAACCATAGATTCCAACGTGTCAGCCTCCTCGCACCCTCTCACATCTTTGAAAATTTTTTGTTGAGTTTATTCCACCCAGATCTGCTCTCCGAATCGAGCTAGGAGGTTGAAATTTTGCATGTAGATTTGGTAGTTGTACTAAATGTGCGTTTTCGGGGTTTCGGATATTCATTCTAATATCAATTTTTTTTTATTCCATGAAAGGGCAACTCTTTTATCTCTTTTACTTTAGGAAAATCAGGCTCAAACAGCAACGTATTGCTATGCTCTTTTTTTTTTTCAACTATCACGTTTTATTTTTGCGTAGATTTATACAGCAAAGTGATATCGGAAATTGAAAACAAAGTCGAAGCGGAAATTAAAAAAGTACATTCTAAATCACTGAGCCTTAAAAATAACCCGATAGCGGCGCGTTTCTCGGCTGAAAATGCATTACTGGTGAAAATTCCTCAAGAATCGTTGATCTCCGGATTACCATCTCCTGGCCAGTCTTCGTTGACTAATAAACATATTCTTAGCGTTGATATGTTCAATAAAGAGCAACTTAACGACATATTTAACCTGGCTCAAACTCTAAGAGTGTTTGTTATCAAACAAAGACCATTGGATCATATTCTAAGGGTAATTTTAATTTGTATGATATATTCTTTTCTTTCGCTTTCTCTCGAAGATAGTTTGAATTAGTATTCGATATATTTAAATAGGGTAAAGTGATGGCGTCTGTTTTCTACGAAGCTAGTACTCGCACAAGTTGCAGTTTCTCGGTTGCTATGCAAAGGTTAGGAGGTAGAGTGGTACATGTGGATGAATGTAGCTCATCAGCTCAAAAAGGAGAAACTTTAGAAGGTACACGAATACTAATAAAGTTACGAAATTAAAAAACTTATATAATTACATTTAAATGTTACCTCGATTTACGCAGATACCATTGAAATGATGGCAGGGTATGTGGATTGTATTGTGTTGAGACATCCTAAACCAGGAGCAGTAGCGGTAAGCCTCGATGAAATTTTTGATTGGTCGATATAGTATAATAAGAGAAAATCATAGTCAACAATTTCTAAACTGATATTTTAGAGAGCCGCAGCTCATTCTAGAAAACCTATATTAAATGCCGGAGATGGAGTAGGCGAACATCCAACTCAAGCTCTTCTAGATGTGTTTACAATAAGAGAAGAAATTGGTACCGTGAATGGATTAACTATCACTATGGTCGGTGATTTGAAAAATGGTCGTACTGTGCATTCTTTGGCAAGGTAAAATCATCTCGTTATTATCTAAAAATTAAAAATCCATTTTTTTACCTAATTATTAATCGTGCTCCTTTTCGCAGATTACTCACTTTATACAAAGTGCAAATTAAATACGTCAGCCCTCCTCAACTCGGTATGCCAGCTCATATACGCGAATTCGTTCAATCTAGAGGAATTCCTCAAGAAGTACACACGTCGTTAGAAGCAGTTTTACCCGATACAGATGTATTATACATGACCAGAATTCAAAAAGAACGTTTTGAAACCGAAGAACAATACCAATCGGTGAATTATTAATTTCATAATAAAATTCATAATATGTAAACATTAATATCTAATCGGAATCGATTTTCATAGGCATGTGGACTTTACGTCGTTACACCGGAAATAATGACTAGAGCTAAAGCGAAAATGGTTGTATTACATCCGCTCCCAAGGGTATTCGAAATCAGTACGGAATTCGATACAGATTCTCGAGCAGCCTATTTCCGACAAGCAGAAAACGGATTATACGTTAGAATGGCTTTGTTAGCCATGGTTTTAGGTAGATATTAATTAATGTTACGTGTTATTTCAATGTTGACCATTGATAAATCTTTATCAGAATGACTCTTCGTGTTATTAATCATGTGATTTGTTTTTGTAAACTGTTTTTTTTTTTATCGTTACATTACTATTTGGATGTATATCACCTTATGAAATTATTATATTAGATCAGTGTTTTTTGTGATTACTTTGTTGTTTTAAATACACGATTTTATGCAATTTTTGAAAGGAAATTTTTTACTATCGAAATGAAAAACTTTTATGATAAATAGTATGATATAATTAATGTTTTAACAGTCAAAAATAACGAATCACGATTGAGGTGCAACCTGCGGTTTGACTTTTTTATCTGGCACACGTTGCTGAATCTGTTTCTTCTTCTTGGCAAAATATACTTTCGGTGCTTCAGTAACCGAGGCTCGTATTTCTTCTTCGATTCTTTTATTTACATTTTTCGTAATGGTATTATTAATCCTGCCTTGTTCGTTGTATTTCCATTTTTTCGGAGCGATTGGACAATCTGAATAGAGTAGCAAGATAATACGATTATTAATAAACCTAACGTGAAGCATACTAAAAACGTTAAAAGATGAATTACTTTTTCTAGACGTAGCAACTTTTTTCACTTTCTTGGAATCTATTGGAGCTTTATTCTTTACTTTGAACTTTCCTTGAGGCATTTTGGAAATTAATTTTCGAGCACAGAAGTAATTATATCACATAATTAGGAGAAATTAAAAAAAAATTATTAAATTACGAACTCACAATCACAATCACGTTTTTATTTTATCACGTTGTTTTTAAAAATAAAACGAAAACAGTGTTACCAAAACATTGATCAAAAATTGTGTAACACCAACACATTTTTACGTAAATCTTATTACAAACAGTTACGGTAATTACGGAGATTTTCATTTTTTCATCAGAAATCTACAAAATTGAACACTTTTTGTTTTCATCGTCTCTTCAAATCTTTAATAATTCTTACGATTCAATTTTAGAAGTTCAGAACTTCGAAGCTCTGATTGTTTTTTCTTCTGAGCATGAGATTTGAAATTTTGTCAAATTGACTGTTAACTGCAGCCTTATACTTTGACTTTGATATAAATTTATAACACGTTGATGATAAGTTTTGTCAATTTTCTTTCCTTTATTATTTTTCATTCGTATTCTCCTTGATCTCTTTACTTTTCCATTCATCAAAATGTTATTGCAATTGAGCAATAAGTTGATAATTAATATGAGATAACTACGAGAAAACTATTACAATTGGTTTTCTATTAGGGTTTGTTACATTCTTTACTTTGAAAAAATTTCATTCGCAATAAATGATTCAATTGTAATATAATTTTCATAGATTTTAAATTTGTTTATTCAAGTGCGATTTGCGTATCGATTTCATCGCAAATCTCTTTCATTATAATTAAAGTTGCTGACAACTCCGATTTTAATAAATGCGACGTTAATCAAAATTTCAATTAAACCGATCGAATTTCGAATATTTTTAACAGATTTCGTTTAGTCAACAAAAATGGTTTCGATAGTTAGGAATAAATTATTCATTTTTAAGCTTACCGAAGCATTTTGAGATGCTTATGTGTTCGATAAATTTTAAAACTAAAATATTGAAAAACTTACAAATTTCTTTCTGATACACTTCTGAGAGAACACCTGAAACATACGAACAAATACGCATCCATTAGATATAATTTTGTTATGGGTTACAACATACTCGCAGATTTCGTTTATAAAAAATTGAAAAATTATTGATCTATACGGAAGGAAAGTGAAGTATACACCACTTTAACTACACCTAGGAGAGTTTAGTACTGATAGTTTAATTTTAAATTTGATACATAGATCACCGAAGTGTACCAAATGTTTTTCAACTTGAGGAGAACCTTAATTTTCTTACATCACTTGAGATCAATTCAAGTACTCGAAATTCATTCATAAGCATTCCTTTAATGCCACAGGTTTGAAAAAGAACTATTTTTAATTGAGGAATCGAGATCCCCTTCTTCTCTTTAATTCTGGTATCATTTTATGATGATATTCCTACTTCTCTTCTACGTACGAAACAAATGCGTAGAATTAGAAAACAAAAATACACACAGTAAAGCTGCAAATTATTAAAAATTAAACGCGATTGATTTTTAAAGAAATCGAAACATTTGTAAAATTGAAACACGACTTCGTTACATCAGCTAATGATTAACAATTATGACGAGTCAAACAAAAGCAACTAAATTACTAAAACGAGTTAGTAAATAAAGTCTATTTCTAACATGAAACAATTCAATTTCGAGGAAAAAAATCAAACAAATGAAAAACAGTATCGCGGTGCGTTGCATTTTCAGCATTATTTTGGTAAAATAATAGTCACGTGAATTGTTTCCCTTGAGGAACATGAAGTAAAGAAATTAAAAAGAAGCATTCCATAGTACTTTTCCTTAATCAGTGGCACGGATATATGCATAGAGGGATGTAAAGGGAAAACGCGGGGGGGGGCTTACGTTTCCTCAAATCTTGAGATAGCATTCTTCCCAAAAAGCTTTCACGAAAATTTAATATGGGATAATTTGTGCGACTGGAAAAGGTGAAATTGAAACCTTCAAAAAGCATGTCTAGGAGCTAGGACCTTTATTATATAATCTATATATCAAATTTTAACCTCTTGGGTCAATTTTGAGGGGAGATACAAGAAGACCAAAATAAAAATATATCCAACACCACCTTAAAAAAGTACTTTTTGGGACTGTGAGGGGGTCCAATGAAGCTGAAATATCGAACCCCCCCCCCTCCACGACACATCTAATACTGTGCTGCATCAACATACCAAGTTTTAGCTCCTTGGCGCAATTTTCAGGGGAGATATACGAGAGACAAACTTGCAAAAACAGATAAAAACTACCAAAAAAGACTTTCCACCGAGCAATGCATCCAAACCAAAGCCAGGATCAGGAAACCGCTTAAAACCTATTTGAATTTGACACCGGAACCAAAAGTAGAAACAAAGCACGGCTGTGGAACCAACACAATTTTGGTTTTGGCCATCAACCTTCTGCCTAATGAACTGCTAATGCTGTGGAAAATAATGCCTCAAAATTAATCAAAGAATATAACCAGACAATAATGAAACTTCAAAGCGCATGCGCGAAACTGAACTATACGATGTGAAGAAACGTAAAGGGAGGCGTGTATCTCCATTGTTCCACGCGTTTCGTCGCACCTTCTGGTCCTAGAGGTTCAACATTGTCTGGCTACATTCTTTGTTAATTTGAATTGACATTCCCTCAGGTAAAAGGCCGATGGTTCCGGTTCGAGTTCTGGTTCCACTTTCAATTTCTTGGTTCCTGTTCCAGTTTTTATGGTTTTAGTCTTGGACCTGGTTCTGGTTCTGGTTCCAATGTACTGTTTCTGATTCTGGTTCCGGTTCCGAATTCATTGTCACAACAGCACCAAAAATATTGTATTATACGTAAGATTAATGCACCTAATCGAGGATACTTTTTGCAAAATTGAAACTATGCTAGTTTTAATTTCAATAGTTTTTGTAAAAAAAAGAATCGCAACGGAAATATTTGTTACATTTGGTCAAATTCTACCCAGTTTCATGTCTCCCTGGTGTATGGAACCAAACTGATTTTTCGATTCTGGTCTCAGTTGCAGTCTTTTGGTTCTAGTTCCGGTTTGGTTCTGGTTCCTGTTTGGTTTTGGTTCTGTTTCTTTAGTTCTGGTTTCTTTTTTTCACAGGTTCGAAGAGATTTCTGGTTCGGGTTCACAGCCCTGGTTCCAGTACCAGCCCTGGTCTCCATTTTAAGATCTTGGTTCTGGTTTTGATCCAGTCCAATTTTTGGTTCCAGTTCCAATTTCGTTCTTCAACAAAAGATGTTCCTTCCCCATCACCGCTTCAAATTGAGTTAGGAAGTTGAAATTTGGAGTGTAGATTTACTAGGGGGCTTAGATTTTACCTATTGGTGGTTTCGACTCTTCAGACTCATAGCATCTCCTTATAGCATATAAATGGGATTTTCTGGGTGGATTGTGAAATCGTGAGCAACTTGAGTGGTATTTTTGATAAATGTAAAACAAATTTGAAAGAAGTTGTAAAAACAAATTGGAATCAATATTTGTTTTTGTTCTACTTTTGATATAGATGGACTGTTTTTAGTGATAATCGAGTTTTGGTTCCTTCATTTTTGGTTTAAGCTCTGATTCTTATTTTAAATCTGGTTTAAGTAGTTTCTAGTTCTGGTTCTGGCTCACAGCTATTAGCCGAAGCTAAGGAATTGGAATTAGACTCGGAATGAATGAAAAACAGAATCCAGAAATGAACCAAAACTGGAGCCAAAATTGTTTTGGTTCTACAACCTTACTTTTTCGGCCACTGCAAAGGGGTGCAGTGGCGCTGAAAAGTCAAAAATCTCCAAAAAGCATTTTAAGAACCTCTTATTAAGTCTACACACCAAATTTTAACCAACTAGCTCAGATAGAAAGGAAAATATGTAAGGAAGGTACTTTTTTCAAGGGGAAAAGAGGGCAAACCACTATATCTTCCCTCCCAAGTGACGTAAAAGGTTGATTTTTGGGTATGTTATGAAACTTCTGATTATTTGTCGATTAGTTCCAAAAGTGGACATTTTTGCAGTTTTTCCCTCCCAGCATCCCCTCCCCAAATTTGGACACGACTGAATTTTAGCAACCCAAAGTCATCCTTACTCAAATATACCAATACTCCAATACTATAGTGGCCAAATTTGAGCGATTTTGTACAATACCGAGCTGAGTAAAACTATTTCAATTTTCAGCAGAGTAAAAAATAATTATTTAAAATGGCCAAAAATGGTCTTAACGGTCCTTTATAAATTTTGCTGACATTAATCTATAACAGCCTGGTTTACTTAGACAATGTAACAAACAGAAAATCAGCCATAACACCATAATGGAAATTAATATTATAAGCCAATGAACATGGATATTGAATATAGCTATATCCAAATAATGTGTAAAATGGGACATTTAAACCTTGAATTCGTAGTATTTACATTATCTGTATAATAAGCTTGACCAATAATAATTAATCCTAAAACGTAATAGTCGTACCTTCGTAATGTTTACTTGTACAAAATCAACATTGTACGACTCGATTAGAAAAAATAGCGAAAAATTTTACACTCGAAGATAAATTAAAAAAATAACAACCAAGGAATGACAGACGAGAATTGAAAAAAAAAAAAAATTTCACAATGATTATTTTTGGACTAGGCATCACGCCCATTTCCACGTCATTCTCGACATGCAGTAATAAGTAAATACATCTTCGGCATATGTATGCCAATGAGCGGTTGGTCGTCAACGTGTTAATTATTTTAATTCGAGTAGAGATTACTAGGAAGTTTCTTGAAATCATACACGGTGACAGATTCCGTAACCGAAACTACAGTACAATACTTCGCAGTCATTTCTTTGTACTCGCTAGGCTGGACCACAGTTTCTTTTATTTAACAACTTTTTCGATCATTCCAAATACGCGGTTGGGAGGAATAAATGAATGCCCAGTCACAGGAAACAGCAACTGAATCTCGATATTTTCAGGACCTTTGTAAAGTAACCAATACATTAACATCGACCATATCGTGGTGTTTTTATTTTGGCCTGCACAGCCGTCTGATATCAGCATTATCTTCTTATATGGTGTCCAATCAGTGATAGATCGCAGATAATGCAACAGGCATGACGAAATGACGTTAGAATCAAGTTTGTATTCATTTTGTGTCCAAACATACGACGTACAGTTTTCAGGGCTCAAAGGAGCATGAGAATGATCGCGAACAATCGTGTAATTTTGAAAATACAACTGCCTACTGTAGTAAGTCGCCCCATCCGGAATTTTCGGAAGCACCATGTTTTTCTGGCAGTCGTAACTCAACATCAATGTGTTCGGGTGCTGATCTTTGAATGCTATGAAAAAAGCACCAGCTTGTTTCTTGTGAACAAGGTATTCAGCGCGAATTTGAACGTTACTTTCTCGAAATCCTCCTCGAAGATCGTCTATCATACAATTTCGTTTGTGGAAATGCTTGGCAAGACTAATGACGTTGTGTTTAGTCTTTTGAGTGATTCTGAGAAAAGCTTTTAGGCAGACAAGAACGAGTACTTGCTCGAATGGCTGAAGGTGAATAAATCCTACTGTTACGTCGACATTTCACTGGTGTTATTGTAATAAATTTGGAGAGAAACGAACTCTGATATCGCCTTTTGAACTTTTTGTATAGACCAGCACGAAAAATCTCGATATCGCACCTGAATAATGTATTACACTTCAATACTTTCGATTTTGGGTGACTACAATTCGGCATTCGTGGCGGTGTTAGCTTATAGCTGAGAAAAGAAAATCAAAGTGAAGGGAAAAATAAATTATTACAATATTGCAAAACAGTACTTTTTATTCTGATAACGTAAACAAAGGCAGTATTATACACTTAAAGTTCAACTTTCGCCTTATTTTTCTTCCAATCTTCATGCCGAAGCTTTTTCTTCGAAGTATCACTCATAGAGTTCCATTGATGTTTTTTTCGTGCCATAATTAGGTAATAATTATAAAATTTATTGCTTTTTTGACATTTTAACCGCCAATACCACAAAAATCAACATTGTTTTGAAGGAAAACAATGTTTATCAGTATTGTACAACCAACCTAAAAAAAGTTAAACGTCCGTCTAATGCTCGAAAAAAAAAATCTTACATTTTATGATATTTCATGGTAAGTTACATCGTTTTCCCTCTAATTTTTTTGTTGTGCGCTCGAAGCTAGAATATAGAAATTGATATGAATTTGATACAACTTGGATACAAAAGTATGAACATTTTCAAGCTCTATGAATTTTTATATAAATTGATAGAACTGCGCCAGAAAAAAAATAGAAATTGATACAACTTATATACAAAAATTGAACTCTCTGAATCTCAATATAAATTGATAGTACTGCGTCAGAAAAAGTATATGAAATTATTACAACTTTGATACAAAAGTTTGAAAGTTTTGACTTCCCTGAATTTCCATTAAAAGTATATTAAACTGATACAAATTGGATACAACTTGAATACAAAAGTTCAAAATTTTTGACATCTCTGAATTTCTATTTAAAGTATATGAAATTGA
>FIZR01025676.1:0-21545 GCA_900060175.1 Ferrisia virgata | reverse complement strand
TACCTTGAAAAAATTATTTAAATAATTAATTTTTTCCATTTTTAAACGAGATTTTGGAACACCTGGAAAGCAAAAAATTTTGCGAAAAGTTGTTTTTTGGTCTCTTGTGGTCTACTATGACACGTTAGCACCAAAAAAATCAAAAAAACTTTTATTCTTCGATTTTCATGTATAAATTTTGAAATTTTAAATCAAAAGGTGATAGGGTAAGGGTCAAGTCAGAGGTCCCAAATTTTTGCCACGTTCATTTGACGTCATTTCGCAACTTTTTTTCCATACCCTCCTCCAACTTTCGAAAAAAAAAAAAACCCAAAATTGAAATGCCTTAGTGTAAACTAGGGCGAGCCGAATTTTACTTTTTTGGAAGTCTGCAAACGACGAGGTTACAATGGTTGCAAAATGGCCTCAAAAGGATGTGGTAAAAATTCCACATCTCTAACTCAATTTTTCAAACTTTCAAATCTCAATTATAAAAAAAAAAATCCGAAAGTGGAATTATTATAATGATAATTAGCGATAAGTTTTCATAACTATCCCTCTTTTCAAAGGTTTTTAAAAATCGTGATTTTTTGAGTTTTTTCACGATTTTCTAAAAACAGTGGAAGGAATTTTTTTTGAAAAACTCCTTCCTAAAATGGAAGTAGGATACCAGTTTTTGATAATTAATCGAAATTTTTCAATCTCCCCCCCCCCCCGCCATAGATACTTTTTCAGGAGTGCTTAAAGAATGGCTTTTTCGTGTTTTCTCAAGAATTTTTTACCATCATTAAAAATTTTCTACAGTAAATTCTTAATATACATAATAGACCAAGTATACTAACATTTGTCTATTTAAGATCTGTTTTCCCCGTTTCTGACCTTTGGGGGTTTTTCCATTGATCTTCGGAACTTTAAGTGAGATTGGCAAGTTTAAAAAAATAAGTTGGGGAGCTGAAATTTTTACCACATATTTTTGAGGTCATTTCGTAACTATTGTGACCTCCCTCCCATTTGCAAATTTCCAAAAAAGACGAAATTCGAGCAACACTAGTGCACATTGCGCAACAAGAGGAGAGCAGGTCTGAAAATTTCAAGTAACGAAAGTTTAAGATAACATTTATTTGTACCATTTTGAGAGAAATAGGCGTAAAGGGCTGATAATTTGCTATTTTACCCAAGCATCAGTCTCTGATAATAAATCATACAACTTCATCTATGAAAATGAGTTGGGGACTTTTTCACGAAAAATTCTTGGCCTCCTAAACTAACGCTTATATGTACGTTGTCTTTCTCAAAATGTTGATTGTACTAAATCATCATACATTTCATTTTCTTGAGGTAGCCGTACAAATGTAAATAGTAAATACCTACCTATGTACTATTTATGTATTTATATCAACTATCAAGCTTGCACAATTTCCTATAATTTTTGACCAACCGTAATATTCATAATGACTATAGGCTCTAGGCGTGTAGAGTGTAAGAATCAGTAATTTATATCTTTAATCACACACACGATACGCACTATTGCTATTTATAGAATCATTTCGATTGCAATTTGCAGGTAGATAGTAGGTACCATAGATAGGTATAATAAAGAAAAACACACACGGATACACGCACACAAACACTACAATCAGCACTTTGTGTTTAATGCAGCACAATAACTTGACCTCTGGTAGGCAGTAGTAATGGTCAACAATTTACAGAGACGTAATTTGTGGCGGATGAAAAACTTGTAAAAAAAATTACTCGAAGTAGCACTTCAGAAAATGCCAACTAATCCGTTACAATTTTCTTCACCGACTATCTTCGAAGTTATCTCAACATTTAACAACTAAAAGTCGAAGACACTGGCAGTTTGTCTTACGATGGCATAAAGATATCGAAAATAAATTCGTTCCTCGTCCGAAATTTCTTCATGAATTTGACTGGTAGCGGTGACATTTCGTCTATGCAATTTGTTTTACGATTGTAGTCGAAAGAAAAGTTTACAATGTTAAGCTCAAGATGAGAACGGTGATAAGAGGGAAAACATTAACAAAATGTTCGCAAATAGTAGAAACACTTTTACGCTTCTATACAAACGTCATTAAATTAAAATAGAGTCATTGCGTTTTAGGCGGCGCGACATTACTTGCTAACGCAGGGAGCGAGTAGTGCCACTTCTCTACATAACCTTTTCCTGTTTATTTCATTTACAGCGCTAGCCAGGTACCAACTTCCTTATAAGAATCGCGTTGATAAATGAATAAGCAAATGTAAAGAAGACTTAAAACACGATGACAAAAAAATTATCAAGTACGATTTGAATCCGCGACAGATATTTCTATTCGAAGCACCATTATAATAGCATGTGGGTAATTTTGCAGCTTATTAAATTCAAATAAGCTTATAGGTAGGTATTACGGTGGGCTGAACATTACTTTTTTTTTTTTTGGTAATTCTGTAAATGGCCGAGTCATAATAGTCGCGAAATGACCTTAAAATAATATGGTAAAAATTATGAAAGAAATTTTTTATTCAGACACGCCTCTCGACGACTAAGAGAAAAATTTCGATTTTACTCCACATGGTCGATTTTTCAAGCGTATTCAAAAATGACAATTTTTCACATCTTTTGAACTAAATTTATTAAAACCTGAAAAAATGCTTTCCTGACAAAAATTTTACCAAAAAAGACACATTTCGTCCATTTTAAACCCTGAAGGGCAATTTTTCATCTGTTTTTGAACCACTTACATTGTATTTTTGTGTACTGGGAATCAGGACTGTACGGGACGAGGGGCAATATATTTCCTCCTCCTCCCCTCGTCTAAAACTGCAGATATGTACAAATGCACTTGTCCACGTGTAAACGAGGCGCGTATTTGAAAAAAAAATTTCAAGTATTATTAAAAAAATAAATATATCATGATCATTAGATATCCAGATACTCGTAATTAAAGCTTCTAATAGGCAAATTTATTTACTTAAAAAAAAAGCAATCGCTCAAAAGATGGTTTATTACCTTTGACCGATTTTATTCGCATCAAAGTTCATTCTTAGATGTGAATAAATATCAAGATTGACACTTGAAGATCAAAAATACGTCAAAAAGCTCATTTTCCATCTCTGATCCTAAAAAGTTTACAAAATTTCTGCTTTCGTTTTGCTTCAGCCATACATTCTTTTGTTTTTGCTCAAAAATTCAACAAATTTTTCTTCAAAATAGTTTGGTTGAGGAAGAAGGCACAATGAGCGGGAATGAGGGAGTATAGGAGGCTCAAACCTCCCCAAACGTTGACAAGGAAATTTAATAAGTAATGGTTTGTACGACTATAAACGATGAAATGCCATTTTTGGGTGGGCGTCAAAAAACCTTGAATGAACATTTTTGAATCTTTCACATTTGATGTTATATACATTTTAGGTCTCGCTTCGCTCAGGTCATTCTAACGCAGCTTTTTTTTTTTAAATAAAGGTAGAAGGCCTAAGCCCGTCCAAAAGTTTTGATCAATCCCTACCTATTGCAGGGGTAGGGGGTGGCAAAGTCACCAGCGCAATTAAATAGTTAGGTATGTTGATACCAGTGCTTTTTGAACTTGCGCTCATTTGAGAGTTTTTTTTCTGAACCCCCTGCCCCCCTTCGAGACTCGACCAGCGTACGGCCATCCTGGGAATGTGATACCAATCGAGAACTTTTGAACAGAGTGAAAAGGCGAAGAAAACAAACCTTAAATGGACGGAGGTAAGCGTACTTCACTAATTTTACCAAGAATTCACACGAAAACAACATTTTTGAAAAAACGCGAAAGATTCTTTAAGCTTTATGAAAAAACATCTATGGGGATAAAATTAAAATATAACGCTTCGCTACTTAAAATTTATGAGCAACATATATTTCAGGAGGGCGTTTCTCAAAAAAATTTCTTTCGCGGTTTTTCAGAAAATTGTGAAAAAAACGAAAAATTATGTATTTTTTTTTTTAATTTCTTAAAAGAAGAGTAACGATAAAAACTTAACGTCAACAATCATTTTGGGTTCAAATCTGCATAATAATTTAATTTTTGACAAAAAATTAATTTTTTTTCCCTTTTTTCTTCAAATAATTGAACTTTGAGTTACTTTTGCCAATAGAAAAAATTAAGTTGGAGAGCTGAAGTTTTTACCACATAGCTTTTGTAAGCTCGTCATTAGTTCATTCCCGCCCCCCTTCCCAGAACAAAATTCAGCTCATCGTAATAGGTAGGTATCTAAGTATTAGGTACGTATCACGCTATAATTTACATGCCAGCAAACAAATACGCGTGTACAAAAAACAATACAAAAACATTTTATCGCGCCAAATTAACTTTTTTCCATTCTAAAGTCGTAACTTTTAATAATTAAGAATAAATTTTTAAAAAAGGATTCTAAATAGTTAGAAAATTCTTTTTGCATTAAGCCAAGAGATTAATTAAAAGAACTTCGTCGATTCCTTTATAGTTTCTGGCCCCAAAGAGAGCGGCTACATCAGTCGATAATTTGTCGACGATTTTTATACAACAAGGCGAAAAAACTGCAACTCGAATCACAACAAAAAAAATAAAACGTAAAACAGCGGGCGCTAATGAGAAAAAAAGTATCCCGCGACTATAAAATAATATTACGAAAGAAAAGCTTCTTAACAAGACGGTTCATTCGAAAAAAGATGGAATAATTTTTTATATCACAGAAAACTCGTATTTTTTCCTTATACGGGTAATTTTTTCTCAAAAATAGGTAAGTATCTATTTAATCTGTTCACTTGAAGTCGCTAAGTACGAATAACAACGTATATAAAGAACGCATAACATTACAATAGATAATATTATAAATTTTAGCTCGGTCATAATTCCGAGGGGGAAAAAAACGTAGTTTTAGAGCTATTTGCGATAAATATTGTAATTATTATAGAATTAGCTTCCGTAGAAACGAACGAATTAATTTCTATTTTGGCAAAATTATTCGGAAAAATGGATCACTTGACTGAACATCGCATAAATTTTGAGCTTTTTCTCACAGCAAAAGTGCAATGGAAATCGCGTAAATTATCATCATTAGCTATGGTCACGTCTCTACTGATTGCAGCCAACACAGTTGGAAAGGGCAAAAAACACAGGAATTTTTTTGGTAAACAGTCATATTAAAAATTTCCCAGTAACAGTTCCAAACGAAAAGTCTTCACTCAAGTGACTCGAAAGGTGCCGAAACAAATATGCTTACAATTGAAAAAAATTAAAAATTGGAATGAGTACATACTTATACTAAATGGTCGGTTAATGCCGCTCCCTTACCCGCCACAAATTTTCAAGTTATTGTACCATCAAAATAAGACTGATAACATCGACATATACTGACTTTACAATACGAAATTTTATCAATCTAGGTTGCATAGGGGATACAGGAGGGGGGGGCTCAATGGATCCGGGTTTGGCAGACATATTTACATTTACTTAGGTCACATAGTCGCTAAAAAATAGATTGTATTTTCAGCTTGAAACGCGACAAAAAGAAAAAAAGTAATACTTTTTCAGCCTGATTCTCTTGAAATATTATAGTTGGATAAATTGAAAAAAAAATGGTATAAGTAAGAGACTACAATGAAGCTAAGAAGTCGTCACCATCAAAAGGCACATCTATACTGAATTTATATTCCAAGTTTAAACTTCTTTGCTTAATTTGGAGGGGAGTTATTCGAGAAACAAACTGCCACAACGAGGCTGAAAAGTCAATACCTCTAAAAGGCACATCTAGGGCCCCTACAAAATGTACATTCTAAATTTCAGCTTCCTAGCTCAATTTGGAGAGAAGATAGGGGAGGAACAGCGCTATTTAAGGTCAAAAAAAGGGAGAAACCGCTCCTATCTTCCCTCCTAATTGACCTAGGAGGTTAATTTTTGGATATGTTATACTACTTTGAATTTTCTGTCGATTGACGCAAAAAAGAACAATTTTTGCGTTTTTGGCTCTTCAGTATCTTCTCCCCAAATTTTGGTCATGACTGAATTTTGAGCCAAGGTCGTCTCCACTCATATATATCTAATCCGCTACCAAACCAAGCTGGTTGGCCGAATTGGACCACATTTCGGTCTGTATCAAGCAGAGTAAATGATTTTAGTCTTTGGGAAAAAAATTAAAATTAAAATAAATATTTCTGACATGGCGAAAATGGTCGTAATGGTCTTCTAGGACCGGAAAACCGATTTTGTTGTCATTTCCCTCTTCATCCGCCATAGTTGGAAAGACTGTAATAGCCTGGTTTTCATTGACAATATAGCACAGAAAATCAGACGAATAAAAGAATAAAAATCAATGCGAAACCATTTTTACCTACGGTATATTAGTCGAATAAATAAAACTAAAGAAATTCAATTCATCAAAATTGTTCTAAATGATACCTCCATCTTACGCATAATAAATAATAAAATCATCACCATACGAAAAACTTTTTTTTATGAGCACTGAAATAAAATTCATCACGGTATTATCAATTAGAGAAGGAAAAAATTTAAAAGTTTCATCCATTTCTAAACTTCGTATTTGTTGTAAGTATAATTTCATACAAAAGTTTCGGAAAGTGACACCCCAAAGGAGGAATTTTTATAACCATTTTCATTCGTTTATCAGCGCGTATTAAAATTTTTGGTGCAGTTTAATGGACTTTTACAACGACAATAATAATCGCAAAAGAAGTGTAAAATCTGGCAAGAAAAAATTTCCTGAGTGCCCATTGCCTTACCACTCAACCGATAAAATAAATGGCTGTTATTTACTTACATTGTGAAATCTTGGAGGAAAAATAAAAAACACGCACGCACACTCGCACACATGCACAAAATAAAAATAAAAAGTGGGTTAAATAAGATTTATACGAGATACCGTTCCATTTTCCAAAGATTAAGTACAGGATCTTTTTAAAAAGAATACTTTACTTAGGACGTCAACCACTTTCGCATTTTAGAAATGTATTCAAAAGCCGATTAAAATAAAATCGATCGAAACTTTTGATACATCATCATGCTGCATAGCGGATAGCTTTTTACGTTGAAATTACGAGATTTTAATCTACGTACCTAGTCGTAATACACCAGATGTACCTACGCATAGGCAGATTTAAATATCGAATCAGCCCTCCTCCCACCAGAACTTTTTTCCATATGTATGATGAATATCTAATAAATGACGGAGTATTTTTTGAAATCAATTGAGTTTTTAAAAAACGTTCAAAACATCGTGAGAATCGATGAAAATATTTAAATTTTAATAATATTTTGAAACGATTTTGCTAAAAACCGTGTTATTTTTTCATGTAAAATCTACGAAATTGAAGCTAAAACTTCGATAAATGCTTCTTTTTTCCATTAAAATAGGGTTTTCTTTTCTGAATTCCGTCCTTGCTTTGCTCAAACATTCATACATTTCCATATCACTGCAAAAATTAAGCTCCAAATTACCTCTTTCCCCTGAAAACAAAAATTTTTTAACTAGCTCAAATGTAAATATTCATTCCATTCTTTTTTGTTCACCGTCCGAGGGGCTTAGCTCCCCCCCCCCCCACAAATCATTAAACTTCGTCTATGTCCGTATGAATCTAAACAGTTGATAGATGCCTGTACTCGTATTTTACAATTAAAGAAAAATTCCTAAATGTATAAGTGGTACATTATCGATACCTATTTAAATGAGGATACGATAACATCCTATGTACTTTCATGAGTAGCGATTAAAAGCAAGACGCATCGTTTTAAAAAGCTCAATGATTATTTATCGTTATATTGTGATATTTTATAGGTAGAGAGGTACGCTTAAAGAGGTGAAGTACGCCTACGCGTAATAAACCAAAGTATATACCACAAAAGGGCTCTATTGTAGTTTGATCCTCGTCGCTGTATTCGATTGTACTTGAACTAAAGGTGAAACGTGGAAAACCGCGTCATGATTTTTAATTATTTGTACCTACCTGCCTACCTACCTATCGTGGCCACATAGCAACTACGGTAGGTATTTGCATTCATTCGTTCGTATCTAACAAAAGATGGGCAACGGATCTAGAATTTGATGAAGGAAGCGAGCTTGACAAATTTTTTCAACGACCTTATCATCGTTAAAATTACTATTCGTACGTCCAGTCCAAGGTCTGTCCACCCATTCTTTCCAATAATTATCACACGTACCCTTTTTTTTTTTTCACTATACAAATGTATAGAAGTCCTTTTAAAGCTCGTATGTTTTCATTTTCACATCGTTTTTACTCTCAAGTAGGTACGTCTACGTATACTTACTTACTTACGATATCGCTACTGTTTAATAGTTCATTCTTAACCCATGGGACAATATTACCGTTGCGGCTTCGTCATAAAATTTGAAATTGACCATGCGATGCGTCGTGTGTCGTAGGTTAGGTATGAAAAAAAAAACCATTTACTCGTATTACTCGAAACTTCGATTCTCGAGGCTCCATTAATATTCGACGAAAAAGTAAAAAATCTGCCTAAAAAGTGCTCGGGTTCTACTTCAAAATTTGTTCGCCATTTATCGTTTATTTTTTTCATTTTACTATAGGACAAGCAACCTTGAATGTTGCGTTTATTATTTTTGTTTCCTTTATGCGGTTTAGACTCATACTCGTATTATAAAATTCTCTCAGACAGAAGAGGGAAAAAACGGCAAGTATAACAAACAAAAGATTCCTCTATACATATACAAGAACTTGGCGAAAATATTTTATTTTTATTAGCGGTCATTTGTTATCAAATCTGTACTTGGCTGTACTTCTTTTTGATAATGGTGTCGTTGAATATTAAGAAATATAGGACGCCGTAAATTCGCCTCATAAAATTAACTACACAATACGACTTTTCCTCTAAATATAGATACTTTTTCACTATAACTGGTAAAATGTGTCTGCTAAAATACCTAAAAGCGAATCATTTGTAAGTATCGATAAAGATCTTCGCTACACTAAAATAAAGAAAAATCTATTACGTGAATTCGTTAAGTAAGTAAGTATACGAGAAGAAAAATCTGTTCTGATATGAATTGCGAGATAAATATGATTTTGGTAATTTTAAATCCTCTATTATTTGAACCCGAAATATCTGGTAAAAGAAAGTTATCATCCTTCAGAGACATCGTGAAGTTAAGGAACGGCATTGGCATAGATGGTACGGACAGAGGCGAGTTCAACTATGAGTATGACCCCTCCCCCCTTTTTTCACTCTACAGGTATCGCCGTATAAGCATTTAAAAATTCAAAAAATGAGTAGTTTCAGAATTTTGATCTGATCATCAATCCAAGTGGCGTACCTTGTAGACAAAAATTTTTCTTAAAAATTTCGTCATCCACACATTTCGCCTGTCTCCATCATTGAAGGGGCATCATTCGTTTGAATTTTATGAGCCTCTTGAAATAATCGAGATAGGCAAATTTTAGATGTAACAAAAAATTCTGAAAAAGTAGCCTAGTACAAATTTCACTATTTAAAATCACGATTTAGACGAAGTTTTTGTTTTAAAAATTCTATATATACGTGGGGTAATCGGAGCAATGCAAAATTTTGAAAGCAAAAAACTGTCCAAATTGTGGTTTTGAATAGTAAACTTTGTACTAGACAACTTTTACAGCATTTTTTCTAATAAATGAAATTTGCCTATCTCGATTACTTCAAGGGACTCGTAAAATTCAAGCGAATCCTACTCCTGCAATTGTGGAGATAGGCAAAATATGTATATGACAAAATTTGCAGGAAAATTTTTTTGTCTATCACGTTCGCCAATTGGATGAGTGATCAGATCAAAATTCTGAAACTGCTCACTTGTTAAATTTTTAGATGCCTGTACAGCATAAGCTATGGGGGTACTGGGGCAGGGAATAGGAGTCAGACTTTCGCAGTTGAGTTCGACTCTATTCCCGTTCTTTAATTCCGTGACGTCTATAGTAGGATAACCAAATACCAGCAAACCAGTCGATTTTTACGATCTGCAACTTTTCAACCCACCGGTAGGTAATTATAAGTGGTATCAGATTAAAATGCCAATGGTGCACAGAGACGCAGAAACTCAAATCGCCCTTTCTCAGCTCTGTGACCGAGGTTCTTTACCACTTTTAGGGGGTGAAAATGACGAAAAACCGCGTTTTTTTCAAAAATGACTCCACTTTGAGGATCTATAGCTCCACACCTCCCTTTGAGCTGGGGTCACAAAATTTTATATGGTGGGTTTTCAACTCAAAGTCAACCACCTACATGAGGTTTGGTCAAAATCCGAAGCATGTTTTTTTTCGATCCACCCTGAAGATTACATAAGGAGCTTACCTTGAATGATCGGTCTGGATGGCGATCACATGTTAACACCCCAGCCAGTCTGCCCTTGCGAATAGGTGTTTTATACATGAAAATTTACTCGTTGAACAATATTTAAAGCCCTCCTAATGAGTGGTATGTAAAAAAAAAGCATCGAAACACGTCGATTTTTGAGCCATGTCGTAAAGTAAAAGAAATATGCTAATTGTCCAGAAGAAAAAAAGAACGCTACGCGGTGCTTTTTTTTGATTGGTGATAAGAAGTACAAGTAGATATTGATGTGAATAGTTGAAACTCTTGAGATGAAAATCTTAGCTCCTACTAAATCTACAAACCAAAATTTCAACTCTCTAGTTCACTTTATGAGGATGAAAAGTCGAAACCCTGAAAGTACGCTTTCATGACCCTTATTAAATGTACATGCCAAATTTCAACTCCCTACTTAAATTTGGAGAGAAGAATAGGGATGGAAAAGCCTATTTTCAAGGCGGAAAAGGGAGGAAACCTCCTCAACCTTTCTTCATTAATCTCTTCCTATAATTGACTTAGGAAGATGATTTTTGAATGAGATATACAACTTTGAATTCTCTATCGATTGCCTTAGAAAGAAAGTTTTTGTGATTTCTACCGCTCAGTAGCCCCCCCCCCAATTTGAACATTACTGAATTTTGATCCAAGGTTATTCTTACTTATACATACGGGCGCTAATACGTTGCCAGACTTGGGCATATTGGCCGAATTTGAGCGATTTCAGTCTTTATCGAGCAGGGTAAATAATTTTAGTCCTCCGGGGAAAATGAATAAACACGTAAAAATTAGATATCTGACATTGTCAAAAATGGTTTTAATGATTTTCTAGGATATCAAAACGGATTTCATTGATACTTCCCACTCATACGCAGCAGGTTAATAGCCATAATAGCTTGGTTTTCATTGACAATATGGTATAAAATCAGGCTAAAAATGACAAAACTTCAATGTAAAGTTATTTAAAATACGCGTTCGTTTGAAGTTACTATTGAACAGCACTCAAAGTGATTTAAATCAGTAAAGATGAACCAACACAAAAACATTTTTGGTTGAAAATTGAAACGTGAGAAAGTTGAGCAGACACTCTGAGCGTCTTTTCGAGCATTTCGACTTTATACCATTGGATTAAAAAAACATTTTCTGTAATTAACCACACTATATTCTGTTTACATGGATGTTGAAGACTGAAACGTAATGTACGGATCGATTACATAGGTATTAAAACATTCAGTGGTGCAGTTTTCCATTAATGATCTCTACAGTCATAAGTCTACGTTTGTTATTTTTCACCTCACAATATATTTATAGACGAATAAAATTACGTAATAATCAAATATAAGATTTTGGCTATAGAATTCGTCCAGTTCAAGTTGAAAATCTAGCTATAGAAATACGCACGAGTACGTGTTCCTTATAGCTATCTACTTGGTGACATATTTGGAAAAGAACATATCCGCAAAGATGAAAGTTATCGCCATTTCATTGCGTAAACTTGAAACACCATAAAGTGACAATATAAAAGTTCAATTCTCACAGGTATGATATAGACCTAATCCTTTTCATCCCACTTTAAGATAGAATGTTAAATTGTTTTTCGAGGTGTTTTTTTTCCTCGTTTAAATTGAATTTAGAATATTGTTGAAAGTAAATTTAAAAAAGTTATCACCAAGTAGACGTAGTTTCTTTGCTCTCGCGTGTGACTAGAGCAGCTCACAGCATACGTTTTTTCTTCTTCTTCTTTTTTTATACACATATAAATAATTTGATTCTAAAACAATTTTTTTGAATAAGAATTCTCTACTGTTGGCTAAAAAATAGGCCTAAAAGTTTTAATGTAAACCATTTTTATCAGATGGAGATAAGCTAACATTTAATGGCGCTTAAAAAGTTTTTCTTTTACAACCACGATAATTTTGGAAGGTTTCAAAATAGTAGGTATTACGAGTAACCATAAGAGAACAACAGTATTATACGAAAAAATAACGATTGCGCCGGTACTTTTCTCTATTAGGTGCTGTAGATTTTTTTTTCTTTTCTTTTTTTCAATTTACGATATAAATTAAAGCACTAAAAAAGGTGTGTCCAAGTTTTATTATTATAAGGCGTTCTAGACAGAAAACAACAACAACGACAACAACAACAACAACAACAGAAAAACAAACAAAACTTTTATGATTAAATGGCAAGTTTCAAGATTATTTTAAAGGATCAATACGCGCGGATATAATGTCTTTATTTCAATTAAAAACGGATTTTCGAAAATTATATACTTGTCTGAACTACATGATGTGGCAGAAAAAACATCAAATATAGAAATGGAATAGAGTTTTTTCCTTGTTTTATTAGCGGTGCATCTAACAAGTGCCTACTTTATTAATGAACTTTACATTTCATCTTCATAAATCAAAAAGCATGAAATTCGCCTGGTTTTTGTTACTCTGTAAACAGTACGTTACACTTCGTGCCGCGAAGTTGGCAGAGTAAGATTACATTTTTTAAATCTTCGATACATAATTCCGTAATATAGGTATTATTCTCCATTATTTTTTAGCAGAAAAATTTTATAAGAGTTTGAAACTCCTCTGAGATGAACAACAAAAAGCGGTCTTTTTATTTTCTTGTTTACTTCTGAAATTATATTTTTGTTTTACAACTCGCAACTCGAGTAAATATTCAACAATAAATTTATAAGTGAAATGAAAAAAAAAAAAAAAAAAAGTAATAAAAAATGGAAATCCATCTTTATAATTTTGTTTTACGTGACTTTACAATTTTGTCATTTAAAATGAAATGGCCTATATATTTCATTATTTTGTGTAATTACCTACTTACCTATTTATATATGAGCGACAATTTTTCGCAAAGCAAAAAAAAAAAAAAAATACAACCTATCTACTATTTACCAGGTAAGTAGGTACTTTTATTTTTTCTTCCTTAATAAATTGTTTTCAAATTGTATTTTGAGGGATATCGAATAATAAATACGCGCAATAACGCTGCTTCTTTGAAATGAGTACTAACAAAATAATAGATTAATATTTTTTCTTGGGATCGGTTCAAATTTTGACCCATGAAAATAATGTAGATAAGTATGTATAAAATAGCGCGCAGTAGAACTCAGCTGGAGACTAATCTAAATTTGAAAATTACCCGTGAACAATTTCAAGTTGAACTATTATTCGGTTTTAAGCAAATATAAATGATTTATTCGATCGAGTAAATAATAAATTCAAGACGAGGGCGTTAAGTTTATATAAAGGGTTACTCGGGTCAAACATATGATCGGAAAGCAACGGAGAAAGCTCGGCAAAGAATGCTGTGAAACCAACCTCCAGTTTAGCATCTTATGAATATTTATAACGTTTCTTCGACAAGGTCTAGTGTCTTATGTTCAGAAAACCGCACAGCACAATACCGCCGTTCCTTTTTTTTATTTCATCTGGAGACGCGCTTTTGCTTGTTTTCAAAAACTATATAACAATTCTATCACAACGGCAATCATCTTCAATGGAAAATTAGTCGTCTAGATTACCCATTCTGTTTCTCTGAATACGTAACAAAACACATATTATTCGTATATATGTATTGTATACTCTAGCGAATATCTACATGTACGAAATTCCGTTCGTTTCATTGGCACGAAAAATTTGCATGAATTGTTTTACCATCTCACAACCCGCGACGAGTCCGAAAATTAATCGCAGAAAGGACACGGATGCAAGCGTTTATTATTTATCAAAACAATCAAAAGCACCATTAAGAATGCCGAACATGTTCCGATAATTTCGCAAATGGTTTAAGATCAGATATAGGTTTAGGTATAGTATAGTGACAGCGGAGTTCCTCTTTTGTAATGAAGTACTATATTTTACTTAGATATAAAGGTTAGAGATACAGAAACCTATACGAAATACAATATGATAGATCACTAGATTAACAAAGTCTGAGTGAGATCACACATAACACAAATCCATAATTCAAGGATCCTCAACTTCTGGTAGTGTGAAGCAGGAAGCATGGTAAAATTGGAAACAATGCAATGCCGAACTGATCAGCGTCAAATTGATGGGTGGTTAAATCTAAATTATGCACCAGACTACCAGAGCATAATCGAAGATGGGAGACAGAGTTGTAGCTACCATTGCTTTAGACTTTTTCAACATCAAAATTAAATGTAGTCGTATCCTCCTATTGACCTAAGCATTTAATATTTCGAAATAATTTAATAAGGGAAGAGACTGGTCTGGAGTAAGCCTATGCCCATCAACCCGTCACACACCAAGCGACTCTACTTTTTTTTTTTTCAGCGCTACGTTTTTCAAATTCAACGCACGCAACAAAAAACTTGCTACAAAACGAGAAAGATCATCGCGTTGTAAGGCACATCACACACTTAGCAACGCTACGTTTTTTTTTTCTGCTGCGCTATAATTTCCGAAGTCAACTCACGCAACGAAATATTCACACCAAGACGAGAACGTCACGTCTTAGGCTACTACTAGTTTATGACGTGACGTTTTCGTTTTAGCGTGAATTTTTCATGCGCGCGTCGAGTTTGAAAAACATAACGTCACTAGATGTATGACAGGCCTACGCAGTAGTAATTCAATATGCAAGTGACTTTCTCATTTTGGCGCCAACGTTTCGTTGCGCGCGTTGACTTCGGAAAACTTGTCGTAGCAGAAAAAAACATAGCGTTACTAGGTTTGTGACGGCGCTAAGCAGTAGTAGTTTACAATGCCACGAGACCTTCTCGTTTTGGTGTAAATTTTTCATTCCACGCGTTAACTTGGGAAAACTTGGCGTTGCTAAGTGTGTGATGGGCCTTCATTTGAGAAATAAACCTCTGCGCTGACCAACAGAAAGGGTAGTTTTCATAAAATTCAAAATGAAAAAATTCGTTAATTTGCAGCCAAAAAAAAGCAATGCTACAATCATGAGAATTGAAAAAAAGCATAGTTGAAACCCTTCAAAGGCACATCAAGGGTCCCTACAGATGGGACATACCTAATTCCAACATCCTAGTCTAATTTGGAGGGGGGAGTTATGCGAGGAACAAACTCTCAAAATTGGAAAAATCGACCAAAAAACCACAAGACCATTGAAACTATTTGTCAGATATTAATTCTTTTTATTTTTAATTTTTTCCTCTCAAAGAAGCATCGCGACTACCACGAATCAGTGATAATAGTAGGGGAAGTGCAATAGGGCTGAAAAGTCGAGACTCAAAAGAGACATCTAAAGCCTCTATTAAATACGCAAACCTAATTTCAACTTCCTAGCTCAATTTGCACAGGAGTTATGCGAGGAACAAACTCAAAAAATAAGAAAAAACAACCAAAAAATCACATATTTGAGGCTGTGAAAAGGTGAAATGGGGCTGAAAAGTCAAGACCCCCAAAAGGCATATCTAGGGCCCCTACTAAATATACATATCAAATTTAAACTTCCTAGCTCAATTAGGTGGAGAGATAGGGGAGGAACAGCCCTTTTTCAAGGTCAAAAAGAGGGAAGACCCTCATATCTCCTCTCATTTTTGATTCTTCATCAATTAGCTTCAACAGAAGCAATTTTTGCATTTTTTGACCACTCAGCACTTTCACCAAATTGGGACATAACTGAATTTTGACCCAAGTTCATCAACACTCAATTATATCCAATCTGCAGCCAAACTGAGCCGATTGATCGAATTGGAGCGATTTTGGTTCGTATCGAGCGGAGTAAATGATTTTAATGTTCAGGAGAAAAAAAGTACACATAAATAGATATCTGACATGGCTAAAAATCGTCTTAGTGGTCTTCTAGGGCGCGGATTTTGTTGATATTCCTTCCTTCATCCGCAGTTGGTTGATAGACTGTAATAGCCTAGTTTTCATTGACAATATGACATAAAAAATTAGGTTAAAACAGTGATGGACGAACCGAAACATACGGTGCTGCTCTTAGTTTCAGATGGTGAAAATATTTATTCTAATTTGTGATTTTGTTTTCAGTTTGTTAAAAAAAGTAATTTTCTTCGATTTTGTTTTTTGAGGTTCTTTAAAATTTTAAACATTAAAAACGGTTTCATAAGAACTAAATTTTGCATAATTCATTTCTTTTTGCTTCTTTATTTAAATTTTTGTTCCAGAAGCAATTCATCAAAAATATAACAATAACAAACTGTTTTTTTAAATACAAGGAGGTAATTGCCAAATGCCAAAAATGTAGAAAAAAACAAAAAACGTATAAGTTCTAAAAAAGAAACAAAAAATTTGAGTTTTCGATTTCGTTTTTTGAGCGATTTGTTTTAGATTTTATTTGGTTCTACAGCTTGTTGAAAAATTCAGCTTTTCTTGATATTGCTCTTCGAAATTCTTTAAAATTTTATGCATGAAAAACCTATTCTAAGAACCAAATTCTACGAAAATTGGTTCTTTTTAGTTCTTTATTTCAGATTTTCCATAAATGAAAAAAAAAATAGAGTTGTGTTAAACAATTTTTAAAAAATTAAATGACGAGAATATTTCCAAAATCCAAAAGGGTCGTGAAAATCATGAAAAGTCGTCGCATTCGTTTTTATTTTTTACACAACAATAAATACACAAAACTATGAACGCGGTGGCTTAAAAAAAGAGCTTAGTTTAAAAAAATAATTCATTATATATTTACGTATATTACATTAGAATACTTTTCAGGCACCTCGAGAACAATGTGAATAAAAAAAAATTGACTGATGGCGGGATTGAGAGTAAGGTTTTGGGCTAATAAAAAAATGGATGGCTTAAGCTGCATGTGACCTCCCACTCAGCAGCAAGTATCGAAACCACAGAAACTTTTTTCGTTTTATCGAATTTCTTAAAAAAAACTCCAACATTGTTCTTCCTACTCCACTGTTCATGTGTGCAATTGTGTAGAATTTGCATAAAATCAGATTCGAAATATTTCAATAGTTAACATTAAACTAACCAATTTTTGATTCCGTTTTATTTTCGAGCTGAAAATTTTTTTAAATCATCAAATTACCTATTATATTTTTTTATTAAACAAATAAATGTACCTACACAAAGATTGCCTCGTCACCATTGAAATGAAAATTTTGAAAAATGTTATCGCAGGTTCTTTCTGAAAAACCTGTTTTTTTAGAAAATAATTTTACCCCACAGCGAAAGTAAATTTGTGATCCATTTCTCTATTGATACTAACAAGTTACATGCTGATGAAATTTCGCGCAATACATCCCTGCAAGCATTTTAAAATGAACGACATTTTCAATATCATTTCCAACTGAATAACTTCAAAAAGAATACAGATTTTTTTCAAATGTAATATTATGAAAGAACAGCTTTTGTATTTTGAACAACACGAAGCGATGTAAAAGAAAGTATTGTTTTTCATTCTCAAAATAGATTTCGTTATTTACACCAGATTTCAAGTTTCGGTGTAATTAATTCGCTACAAATAGAATCAGCTCGAATTGTTCTAATTGTAAGCGTTTAATGAATAGCTTGGAAAGCAAACACAACGTTGCATAGGTAGTGGATAGCTAGGTAGTCGGTAGCTAGGTACCTACCTAGCGAAGTACTTGATACGTCATAAAAACAGTGTTTTGAAAATGAAACGTGTTGGTAAATTATTCAAATTACGTCGATTCATTCAATTTATATGAAAAAAAGTAAATACTTGTAGTTGTACTCATAAGCGCGCCGAGAAATTTTTTAATGTGGACGGGAGGGGGCAAAATTTTGAAAAAAATGGTATTTTTAAGCCATAAAAAGTGCATTTTTCGGAGTTTAGGTTCCAAATTTTTAAATTCTCATTAAGAAAGTGATAGGTTTTCAACGGTTTGGATGTTAAACTTAGCGCGTAAATGTGAAAAAAAGTCGATTTTTCTACGCCTAAGGGTGGCTGTGGCTTCAGTAGTCCCTCCTTCCTTTGGGTGATGTATCCCAATTGTATATAAATGTTTCATTTGTTACGAATAAAATTTCACTGAGAACAATCAATCGGATGTGAAAAATAATTTCCAAGCGACGATAAAAAATCTTCAGGTACCTATAAGATTAATTTTGTTTCGTTTTGTTCAATTTCCGTAAAAATTTCAACTCGATTGAATGAAAATGATATCAACTCGGGTATCTTATGATGCTTTCAGAGATAACACATCGACATTTTTTCAATTGCTTCATTTTTTGAATAATACATACAATTTTAATAAACACCGTAAACATATAAGTATTTCTACATTACTTTTCAAAAAAATTCCTTTCTGTCCTCAAACATCATCACGGTCAAGTCTACCAAGAATGTAAGTATGCAGAGGTATGTAGATGTACATATTTATCCGGAATCATGTAGGTAAGTAGGTAGGTACTAGGTAGGCAAGTAGATGTTTTTTCTTTTCTAAAAAATAATATTACTTCGAATATTGCATGATTGATCTAAAACTGTGTCCTTATAACGTAGACGTGTACCGAACATATATCTACTCGTGCAATAGTGAAAAGACGTTATAGGTATCTTCCTATCTTTGTATATATTATATTGTACATAAAAAACTTCATTACATGTCTGCTCATTCGTTTAAGTAATTCTGAGAAAATTTTCAAATCAAACAATACTATAGAAATAGGGTAACTATGTACCTACATTATGCAGAACACTTCTTTCGTCATCTCAACGCTGCTGGTACACCTAGCTAATACGACGACGGATAGTAATGAAATTGAAACATTAAAAATGAATTTCAAAACACTCGAAACACATAAATCACAATTCAATAATGTAAACACAATTTCAACTGATTCGAAAAAAAAGTTATTCAGAAGTCTAAAAATTATTTATAAACTAATTTCCTCTCGTCGACGGTTCGACAACTGCAAATAATATCCAAATTCGGTATACGAGTCGAATGCGAGCGTGGAAAAAAAGTTCAACGATATTTAGGTACCTAACTACCTAGTACCTACACCTACTACAATATACCTACCTGATGAAATATTTATTGCTAAACTGTTTAAACGCCGCACCGCCTATTATATGTAGGTTTCGTAGGTACAGATACCTTCACCTATCTACTGCCAATAAGACTATAATTCTTTTAGAAAACACGTTTTATTAATTCGCGAAAACAAAACACTTTGAATTTTTAATCGTCACGTATAAATCAACTGCGTTGTACAGCCGTATCTACAGCTAGCTACCAACCAAATACTGATAGGTAGGTAATTCCATTATCAATTGTAGGCACTAGACTAGGTACACTAGTGTGACAGCACGTTTGCAGAGCAAAAAAATCAACTTTTTCAATGTGCCACCCCCTAAAAATGTTCCTTTAGGCTCCAAATAGACCGCCAAAAAGTTTTAGTTCAAAAAACAAAATTAAATTTAACCCTTGGCAACTTGATTTTGAAATTTTACAAATATACTAACGTACTAAACGATGTATCGGAAATAATCAGAGTTGTTTATTTAAATGAAATTATTCCGTAGAATGATTAAAATTTAGTTAAAAATTCGTAGTAAGGTCCCTTCCTCCCTTCACCAATGTAATAATAAATTATCTATGCATAAAGATGTGAAGTATTTCATATGAGTACAACGCAATTCTACATTGTCAAATAATGCATACGTACAGGGCATATTTCTGATGTTTTTTCAAATGCGTGTTGCAGTTCTGGTATTGTACCAATGGTTTTTGGTTTATGCATTGCTAGAAAGAATTTTTAATGTTTTTTTCGATTTTGTGGTTGAGTTTGTATTTGAATGCGTTTTTGGATGAATAATCGATGTTTGAAGAAAGTACCATCGCGTATTTAGTTTCCAAAATACGCGAAGCATTAAGTAAAAAATGTCAAAAAATGTCACGACATTTTTACTGAAATTTATTCGTTTAAAAAGTATACTTCATATACTTCACCAATATTTTGCTACAACTGGTTACTTTTCAAAATATAGGCGATTTTAGCTTTCAGCAATGTACGTAATGGTGAGTAAAAAACAAATATATGTAAAATAATTATGGAGTGTATGATTACTCCTTCAATTATATTGATATTTGTGGCAACATTGATCATTTCTGACTTTTTAAAAAACATTTCTGTAGGATTTTTTTATGTTTGAAAAGTTACAAGGAGGTGCAAAATATTGATAAAATACATGAAAGTATACCTTCTAGGTAAAATTAATTTCAGTACAACTGTCTCGACATTTTTTTTACATATTTTACACGAGGCCTCATCTAAAAAAAAGTAGTACTTAATGGTACTTTGAAAAGTACTACTCCAAGTATCCAAAAGTACTACTCAATAGTACTTTCAAAACAGTGATTTTGTTAATTTTCAACGATTTTTTTATATTTTAGTTAATATTCCATTATTCAACATTTTTTTATACTCTTTTGATCAAATAAATAATATTGCTTGCAGTCAACTCAAGTCACTTACAGTTAGCATTGAAAAAGAATAGAACCATAATAGGACTTTTCGATTTGACAAGTTTGAAAAACGATTGATAAGAAAATTAAAATAAATAACTAGCAACTTAAATTCTGAATTCAACATTCCCCTTCAAAAAAAAATAATAATATCGGAGTTTTAGTATTACGCGATTATTTTTTTTTAAAGGAGAATTTTAAATTTAGAATTAATTGGCTAGTTATTTATTTTCATTTTCTTATCAATCAAGAACTTGAGAATCATTGAGAATAGTAGTACTTGTCCAAAAAAGGAAGTGCTCAGTAGTACTAAGTACTACTTCTTTTCTACATAGGGCTACACATATACTGAAAGTTAAGAATGCAAAAGTACGTCGATTATTCATCCAAAAACACATTTGAACACAAAATCATTTCTTTTGTCTTGAGATTGCCATCACACCAGACACAACAATCAGCAAGTTAAAAACACATGAATTAATTCTTCTCTGCTGTTATGCAACCTCCCTCCCAATGTGACCAAACCACCTTCGAGTTTGAAATTACAAGGTCGAATAATACATATTTTTGACATCACACTTAAAAAAAACGATAATTTTGAGTTTTGACCCATTTCCATGGGTTTTGCTTGAGGTTATGAGTCAAATAAGTAGCAAATTTGAAATCAAAAGGTCAAATACTAAAGATTTTGATATTCCACTCGAAAAAAAATAACACGTGAGTTTTTACCCACGCCCTTTGTGGTTTCTATGAGTATTAGGGGGTTCAAATGGATTTAGCACCTTCAAAAACCCAAGATAACGAGCTTTTGGAATTTT